>NDGM011198516.1:0-15294 GCA_002564305.1 Octomys mimax
GGGGGGGGGGAGAGAGAGAGAGAGAGAGAGAGAGAGAGGCCTTGCTGGTTCTCTGCGGGCTGCTGGCTCCGCCGTGAACACTCCACACTCACGTCCTAACTACCTGCCACAGGTTTCAGCACAGTACCTGCATGCAGGAGGTTAGGCCTTACCACGTCTGTTTAGGAGAGGAGGCACAATTCTACCTGCTGCGGTGGGGAAAGGGCTAGACAGCTCCTGTGGAGGGCTCGCCTGCCAGGATAGCCAAGGGACAGTCCTATGACCTCGCTGGCAGAGTCCCCTGCCCAAGCTCCAGACATGAGCAAGGCTTGTGCCAGTGCTCCAACTGCCAATTCCCTGCAGCACTCAGCTTGGCTCCAGGTCCCCAGGGGCCCACCTGCTCTCCCGCGGGGCGCCCATTCTCCCTCTTGACTCAGGTCAGGCAGCACCGGAACTGGGACTGGGATATTCAACGTGTAGGTCAGACAGTACGCAGGTGGGTCCAGAGAGTCACTTTAGTGACCTGTGACATTTTTAAAGAAATAAGCAGAATATAACAATTAGAGGATCCTTGAAGCAGTTGCCACTGTTTGATGGAGTTCTTGCTCCATATATGTTATGGTTTAAATAAAAAAGATCCCCCAGAATCTCGTATGTGAGGAGGTTGATTGGAGCACAGGACGCTACACTCCTCGGTGGATTCGCCCTCTGCTAAGGTCAGTACTGACTGTCTCAATGGAGGCGAGGCCTGCTTGGTGGTGGAGCCGGGGAGTGAGCCCTGGAAGGGTCCCTGGCTCCCTCCTTCCCCTGTTCTTGGCTGCTCGGATGCCATCAGTTTTCCCCCCACCAGGCCCCCACCCAGTGCCCCTTCTGCCAGGAAGCCCGCCAACCGCAGGCCCAAAGTGGAACCCCAAATAAGCCCTCTCCTCTTTAAATTGTAGATGCCGGGCAGTTTATTCAGGGGACAGGAAGTGACGAAGGTAATACATGGTGCATGTGAGCAGATGTCTCTGTAGTGAACAGACTGGGTCCTGGCTTGGAGAAGTTTGTGGAAAAGTAGTTGGACAGCTGCTGCTTTAGGGGAGCGAGGGAGTGAAAGGCTTCACTCCGTTTTCAGGGTGCCTCGAGGCAAGGCACAGAGAGGAGACTTGAGGCAGGGGAGCCCTCTGCGATCAGCTCTGCTCAGCTGCTCTCTGTTTAGGAAAAAAAGAGGCAGGAGGAATCCAGTGGCTGGCCTCTGGCTGCCCAGTGAGCTCTGTCTGTGGCTTCCAGGCACCTCTTGGGAATCCAGGACAGAATCCCTGTCCAAGGCAGGCAGGCAGGAGAGCACCAGTGAAGATGGCACAGTAAAGATTTCCCCAAATTCTCTTCTTGAAAACAACGCGGCAACCAGCAAAAGTTAGTAGGATCGATTGATTTAGAATTCTGCAAATTGACCAAAGGTTGGTTAGCAAGTCTAGGAACAATTATGCATCTTGAAAAGAAGGACAGACTTTGAAGCATTTTAATTGATTCTGTTTCCCTACCTCTTTCTCTCTTTCCGTGGCAGCCTTGAAGACCAGCGCCCACAGCCACAGGGGACTCTGTGGAGAGTGGGAAGGGGAAGGGTGGCAGCCACCAGGGTGACGTGAGGTGGGAGCTCCTTGAGGTCAGGGCCACAGAACTGGCATCACGTGACCACCTGATGGTCCACAAAAGGCCCCACATGGAAAACATTTTATGCTACATTGGATTACTCTGCTGAGTTCAAGCACCTACAGTATACGAATGGCAATGAAATACCCATCTCTGACAAAAGTAAACAAAAAAGGGGACATAAGTGGACCATTTTGTAGTGGAAAAGATATGTATCTGTATATACAAAATAGCATAGATATATGGCCACTTTCTCTTAGTTCAATGAGAAGAAGATTTTGAACTAATAGTGTGTAGACAAGATATCACGTCTGCATCTTGTACTAGGAACAGCTACTACAAAGACAACCATATGCAATGTAGTAATTATTGTAACAGTACTACTAACCTGTTTTGAAACTATCTCATCGCTGCTTCTTTCTCAATAAAATTATTAAAATAAAAAAGAAGACATTTTATCTTCCTAATGTGGAAGATACATTGGTATCAGTTTTTTTTTTTTTTTTATACCAAACAGAAAGCATTTTCCTTGGGGCATTTCTTGAAAACAATTATAAGTTCATTTTTAGTTTAGGGGCATCTTCAGGCAATTGATAATAGTTGGTGAATACAGTACATGTTTTCAAAGGAAAAGCTACAAAAATGAAAGAGATGTCCCTCGACTCTGAAACGCACTGCTGTACTGCGGGGACTCTAGAGGATGCCCGTGTGCAGACTGCCTACTGGGGAGACCACCGAGGCTGTGCGGAGCTGGAGGGCAGGGTGAAGGTGGAGCCATCCACTGCCAACAACGGTGTCAGATGAGGTGGCACATGCCTGTGAGCCTAGCACTTGGGAGGCTGAGGCAGGTGGATTGCTGTGAGTTCAAGGCCAGCCTGGGCTACATAGCGAGTTCAAGGCCAGCCTGAAATGCATAGTGAAACTGTCTGAGACAAAAGAGAAATAAAATAACAACATGTTGATTTACGTGTTTGTCAGAGGAGGATGCATGTAGGGGCAAGCTTATGACTGTAAGTATCAGTAGTGAAAAGAAGAAGATCTCAAGTCAGTAACCTAGAACTTCAGTCTCAAGAAATGAGCAAAAGAAGACTAAATGAATCCCCAAAGAAAGAAAGTGTAGCATCAAAATTAAAGGTGCGATCACGAACTAGAGACTAGAAGACTAGAAAAAGCAAATGAAACCAAAATTTGTTCCTTTTGCAGTTTAACAAATGGACTAGATTTTAGGAAGACACACCAAGAGAAAAAGAGAGAAGACCCAACACTAAAAGTGGGGCTAAATGAGAAGACTTTAGTACTAACCTTACAAAACTGAAAAAAGGTAGTAAGAGAATAAAATGAAAGATAAACCAAAAGTGTGGCGACCTCAGTGAAACGTGCCCGTTGCTGGAATAGCTTGAGTTACTGAAACTGATTCAGGGACAAGAAGAAAGCTGAACAGACCTGTAACAGATACGGAGATCGAAAAATGAAGTGCTTCCGTTCACAGTAGTAACAGTGACAACACACCTCTCCCAAAGACAACTCGGGACCAGACGGCTTCACTGCTTAATTCTACCAAAGCTTAGAGAAGACTTAAAATGTCAACCAGCGACAAAATGTTATAAAATCCAAGCAGAACAAACTACTGCAAACATATTACCGTGATGTCAAAGCCAAACAGAGACATAATAACAAAATGAACTATCTACAAAGTTACAGATACAGACAGAATGGTCCTTTGCAAAACTCTTGCAACTCAAATCCAATAATGTATAAAAAAGGTAACAGGCAATCACGGGAATGCAAAGCAACTTTGACTCCAAGTCTGGTAACTGTGGCACATCACGTAAGTAGAACAAAAAGTAAATTGTGCTCCCTGCACAGACTCCGAAAAGAACCTGACAGAAACCTCAAGCCCTTGCAGAATCCCTTTTCCATATTGTTGCACTCAAGACACTTGAAGTAGAGGAGCCTTGCCTCACATTAATAAATCCCTGTAAGAGCCCCACAGCTCACATCATGTTTAAGAAGGAAAACCTGAAGGCTTTTCCCTTAGGGTCAGACATAACAAAAGATGCTTACTTGTTCTGCTTCTACTCAGCATCATCCTGGAGTTTGTAGTCAGGAAAATTAAGTATGAAATACAAATATGGGCATTCATGTTGTCAAAAAAACCCCTGTCTGCCTTTACAAATTACATGACTCTGTGTCAAGTAAATCCTTGGAGATACACACACATATACAGAACACACACACACACACACACACACACACACACACACACACAACTGGATCTAATAAATGATTCTAGTGAGATCACAGGATAAAAAATAATAAGTGAAAATTCATCGTATTTTTGTACAGTAGTATTTCGTGAATAATTTCAAAATGAAATTAAGAAAACAATTCCACTTGCGGTAGTACTAAAAGGTTACCATACATATAAATTTAACAAAAGAAGTGTAAGATTTGTTCCTTGAAAACTACAAAATGTCACGGAAAAAATAGGAAGTCCTGAATAAATGGAAAGACATCTTTTGCCCATGGATGAGAAAAGTTGATAGCATTAAAATGGCAACACTTCTCAAACAGACATATTTAATGCAGTATCTTTCAGAATTCTACCTGGATCATTACAGACATTAACAAACTGATCTTAAAAATTATGTGGACCTACAAGAGCCAGAACAGCCCCTCCAAAGCTCTGGAAAATAAAGTAGAACTTATATAGCTCTGATTTCAAAATTTACTACAAAACTAAAGCAATCAAAAGTGTGGTTCCAGACTAAGAATTGAGGTTAGCTCACCAATGGCACTGAGGGTCAGAAGTCGGTTCTTACATTAAGGCTTTTTAGAAAGGCATCAAGAAGCTTAAGTGGGGTGAAGAATCACTTGGCCTTTCAACAACTGGTGCTGACGAAGGCAGCTGTGCCTTTACATGAGCTGTAGAGTTTCCTACAGGTAAGAGATTTCACAGGCAGCACTCTATGAAGCACGGATGTGAGAAACACGCACGGGAAACGGTAAGAGTGGTTTCGCTTGAGCCGACCCACTGCTGCTCCAAGCCCACACAGTGTAGCCCCAGGAAACGTTTTCTCAGTCTGTGAGTTCTTCTGTGGGGATCAAAGAGACAAAAGCGAGTGTCCAGTGTCCCCAGGTTTCTCAAAGAGAGAATTTTATTTTTATTTTTAAATTTTTATTGTTATTTTTTTAATGCATTTGGTTATTACAGGGTCTCACTATGCAGCTTGGACTCATACTGAGCCTTCTGTTTTCAGCCTCTCCAGCGCTGGGATTGTAGGTGTACACTGCTAAGCCCGGACTCCGGCTGGCTCAGCCCACCCTGGCGGCAGGGCTGGTGCAGCATGTGGTGCCGGAGACTGAGCCACGGTCCCTGCACTTGCCTAAGCAGGCGTTTAGTCTGCTGAGCTGTCTTGCTGGCCCCTCACAGAGAGAATTTTAGTGAAAGCAAGAAGAGTGGCTCATGATGCGCAGGGGAATCATCCTAAAGGTATAACAGATTTCCCAGCAGCAATCTTGTAGCACAGGAAATAGTGGGAGGATATATTCAAAGCATTAAAGAAAAAAATGCTCCAGTAAGCTTACCACATCCAGCCTGATTTTAAAATGAAGAAAGACAAAGTTTATGTTTGGTTTCCAGATGAACATAGGCTGAGGGAGTCACCTAGTAGCAAGTGCTAAGCCGGGCACTTGCGGTGAAGCTACAAGACACCTAACGACAGCCACAGGGCACATGCGCGTTACATCTCACTAGGAGGGATACATGCACAGACCCGCCTAAATACTGGGAACCTGGAATGAGAACCCAGGCATCACTTCTAGTCCTTCTCTAAAAGTGAAAACGATATTCTGCAAAATTATTACCACAAAAATTTGATAAAGGACACACAGTACAAAAAATAAATTCTGACATTAATCAGAATTTTATCAAACATAAAGTGCACTGCTCCCAACTTATGAATAGTGAAGCAGAGATCTTTCACAGTGTACTATATAAGATTGATTCCGTTAGATATAAATGAATCCAACTTACAAACATTCTCCCAGAACAGAACTTTCCTGTAAGTTGGGGACTACTGTATGTACTGTGTGTGGGGATCCTAAAGTTAAAGGACTGTTGTTATTAATACAGTTGGTATATGATTGAAGCTAAGTTATTTATTTAAAATAAACTGTTTTAACTACAAATGGTTTTATGCAACACCTATGGAAGCCACAAAGAAAAGCTTACAGTAAATACCAAGAGAAAGCAGAATATGTTACCATAAAACCATCAGATAACAAGGAAGAAGGTGAGAGAGATAAAGGACAACCTGACTTGGACTTTAAATGCTCCTCGGAGACTCACACGCTGAAGGCTCTGTCGCCAGCCTATGTGTGGCGCTATTGAGAGGTCGAGAAGCTTTAGGGGTGGGGGTGGGGCAGAAGAAGTGGGGTCTGGGGGCTCTCCCGCCCGCCCCCTGGCTTCGGGGCTTCCATGGGGTGAGAGGACTTGCCCTGCCGTGCGCTCCTCGCTGCAGGACCTCATCACAGGCCCTACCTGACGGGGTCAGCCGTGGCCTGGTTCCAAGTTTTTCGAGGACTCCAGGTATTTTCCCAGAGTGATTGAAGGCTGATCAACCCAGTTAACAAAATGGCAATTGTATGTCCTTATCTAACACTAGCTATTGTAAATGTAAAAGGATTAAGCCTTTGATCAAAAGATAAAGTAACTGAATAAATAGCAACAGCAAACCTAGCAGTTGCTATCTAGAAGAGCCATAGCTTGGAGTTAAGGATATGCAAACACCAAATGTAAGTAGATGAAAAAAGATGATCTATAGAAAGCCATCCCCTAAAGCGACGGCTCTACTCTACTTACACAAACAGACTTGAAGTAAAAATAGCTCATGAGAGGCAGAGTGAGAGACAGAGAGAGAGCTAATATCAGATGACCTAAATGCAAAAAGCAGAGATCGACAATCGAAAAGGAGAATGATCAGTGTACAGTGCTAGAACAAGACCTCAGTGCCCTGTTTTCAGTCACGAATAGATTGTATAGACAAAAGATCAATAAGGATTATAGACCAACTGGACCTAAACAGCTTTTACCAAACATTCCAACCACCATCCGCAAAAAGCATGTTCCTTGTGGTGCCCGTGAGACCGCTCCAAATTACGTCACATTTTAGGTCACAAAAGAAGTCTTGACAAATGCAAGAACTGAAGTCATTCCAAGTTGCTTTTCCAACCACAATGGAATAAAACTAGCAGCAGTAACAAAAGGAAAATGAAGAAAACATTTTCAAAAATAAGTTGAAATTAAACCATGCTCTCTTGAACATCCACTAAGCCAAACGAAAATCAAAAGGGAAATTAAAAGATATCTTGAAGCAAATGAAAATGAAAACACAGTGTGACAAAATTTATGGGATACAACAAAAAGTGGTTTGAAATTGTAGATGGTTATATTAAAAAAGAAGAAAGTTCTGAAATAATCCAACCCTGTAACTTGAGAAATGAGAGAAGGAGGGAAAGAAGTTTAAAGGTGGCAGAAGGGAAGAAATAACAAAGGCCAAAGCAGAAATAGAGCAAACAGAAAATGGAAATGCAGCAGAAAAATGAAAGGCTCTGAGATTTGGCTTTTTAAGCCCACATAAAATTAAGCCCTTAGATGAAGAGAAAGAGAGGGGAGTCAAATGAAATCAGAAATGAGAGAAGAAACACTATAATTGTCACCAAAATGTAAGAAAGCACCACAGGAGATTCTTATGATAATTTTATGCTAATGTAGTTGATAATCTACGAGTAAATAAACTCCTAAAAATATACAGTCTACCAAGACTGAGTTAAAGAGAAATAGAAAGTTTGAATAAACTGATTCCAAATAAAGAGCTTGAATCAGTAAACACAAATTTCCTGAATAAGAAAAGTCCAAAAATAAATGTCTTCACAAGTGCAGTCTACCAAACATTTACAGAAAAATTCATGCTATAAACTGTCCTTGAAAATAAAGGAGGAACCTTTGCAGACTCAGTTATGGGTCAGTATCACCTTGACCCCAAAGCTAGACCAGAGCGCAACAGAAAAGAAAACTAACCACAGGCTCCGACAAACGTACGTGCTAGAATCCTCAGCAAAGCGGTAGCACACCCACCTGAACAGCACAATGAAAGCATTATATGCCATGATCAAGTGGGATTTGCCCTAGGTAGGGCTATATATAAAAATCAATCAGTATGACAAAGCACAGAAACAGAACAGAGAAGTAGAATTATTTGAATATCTCAACACATGAAGGAAGAAAATATCTGATGAACTTTAACACCTTTTCACGAAAAGATCTTGCAACAAGTTAGGCCTAAGAAGAAGTTACCAACACCAAGGCCACATATGAAAATCGCTCTGATAATAACATTCTGAGTAATGAAGAACCAAGAAATGGTCTTCCTAGGTATGGAATGAGGAAAGGGTGCTTCCTCTGATCACTTTTTTCATTATCATGCTGTAGTGATGGATATATTGTGTCAACTTGGCTAAATCTGCTTGGCCAGATCCCGGCTGTGGAGGTCCCAACCTGGGCCGCCCTAGAGTGACTCAGCACAAAAAGCGCATATAAAGGAGTCCAGGAAGGCTGCCTGGCAGCCCCGCCCTGCCTCCTTGGAGAAGTCCCGGTTGTGATCGTTCGGCTGATCTGCCTCACTTTGGAAGAGCTCCGCTTTTTGCAGTGGAGAGCAGAACTTCGCAGTCAGCTAGAGGGAAGAGAGGGGCTTGCTGGACGCCGCCGCAGCGGCTGCTTCTCCTCTGCTCTTCATTGTTTTCTGCCGCATGAACTGCTGTCATTTGCCTTGGAGCCAGCGGAGTATGGACTGAACCCTCCAGTAACTGTGAGTTAAATAAACCTTTCCGTCCTTCATTTTGAGTGTTAGGTATTTGTCCCAGCAACGAGTAAAAAGTAACTAAGACGCATGCTAAAAATCCTAGCCAGACAAATCGGATAAGAAGAAAAAGAGAAAAAGAAAAAAAAAAAGGAAACGAAATCAGACAGGAAAAAGTGAAACATGGTCTGTTTGTCTATTACAGGCTATTCTGTGCAGAAGACCCCTGAAGCCCCACAGAAAGGGCTAGCAGCACTAACAAAGGTGCAGGGCCTGAGGTCATCATATGCAAATCACTGTATTTCTGTAACAATGAATTATGCATGAAGAAAATTAAGAAAAATCCCTCCCATTTATAACACCAAAAAGAATAAAACACTTAGGCATAAACTTAACTGAAGAAGTGAAGGACTTACACACCAAAATCTTTAAACTATGGATGAGACAAATTAAAGCAGGCATAAGTAAGTAGATGTCTTATATTCATGGATTGGAGAATTAATGTTAAAATGTGCAAGCAACCCACAGTAAAGCACACGTGTAATGCACTCTATGTCAAAATCTCAGAGGTATCTCTTACAGAAATAGAAAAGAACCCTAAAATTTGTAATGCCCTACACAGCCAAAACAGTTGTGAGAGTGAGAACAAAGCTGAAAGCACCAGACCTCCTGATTTACAAATACTTGCAAAGCCGTGGTGATCGTGACAGTGTGATGCTGACGGACACACAGAGATTTAGGCCAACGGAGCAGACTAGCTGGCCTCCCAAATAGGCACAGGCACGAATGAGCAGCTGACCCAACAGGGGCCTCGAGAGCGCACATAGGGAAAGGACTGGCTTTCTGGTAAATGGTGCTGAAACTACAAGTCCATGCATAGAAGAATGAAACTGGACCCTCATACTGCACACAAACCACAAATCAAAATGGATCAGACCATTAACATGTAAGACCTAAAACCTAAAGCGTGGAACTCCTAGAAGAAAACACACAAAAACAGAATCATTTGCTTATCTTCACGTTGGTCATGGAAATGATTTCTTTATATGATGCCCAAAACACAGGCAACAGAAGCAAAAGTGGACAAGTGGTATTATATCAAGCTCCAAAGTTTTGCACAGCAGTGAGTGAAAGGAGAAGGCAACTCACAGAGTGGGAGGAGGCATTTGCAAACTGGTATCTGATAAAAGGTTAGTATCCAAACTGTGAGCAAAGAAATGGAATAAAATGGTTTCCCAAAGCTAACAGCTACATGAAAAGGGGTCCAGCATCGCTGATTATTGGGAAGTGTAAGTGCAGCCACCATGAGATACCACCTCACGAGCCTGTTGGGGTAGCCGTAATATACATACAAGGAGAGAGGCTAAGAATGTAGAGGGGGGATGCTTGCACGCTAATCATGGGTGCAGTACACTAGTTGTACACGAATGATGGCACTGAAGATCGGTACAATCACTATTATGAAGTTCTTCAAACAATTCACAATAGAACTGCAATGTGGACAAGCAATTCCACATGGGAACTGGAGTGAGGGTCTCAGAAGCCTCTGCATGGCCATGTTTACTACTTTGTTCACAATAGTCACAGTGTGGAAGGGACCCCACTATCTGTGAGGAGAGAGCGCAGGGGGTGCTGTATGGATGGATGAGTGGGTAGAGAGAACATGCAGCATGCACTGTGGAATGCCACCCAGGCTTAGAGACGGGGCAAAAGAAATCCTGTCCTTTGTGACCACGTGGATGAATCTAGAGGACATGCTTGCTGACAGAAACCAGACAGGGGTGACACGCACCTTGGACACTCTTGTCTTAGGGCTTATCCAAGGGCCAGGACCATGCCATAGATATGGGAGAGCTGGCTTAGTCATCAACTCCTCGATGGTTGTCTGACAGCCAGGGACCCAGGGATGTCAGCGGTGTGGCCCAGTCAGACTCCAGCGCTTCAGGCTCAGGAAACTCAAGCCTGAGAACCTGGGGGCCTTGCTAGTGTGATTCTCCAAGCGCCAACGCTGGAGAACCTGATATCTGAGGTGGTCCCAGCTCCAGAAGAGAAAGCAGGAAGTTGCCCCTCCTTTGTCCTTTGTTCTACCAGACAGCTGATGGGGTGGTGCCACCCACATCGAGGGCAGGTCCTCCCCAGCCCACACCTGCTGCTAGTACCCTGGCACACCCTGTCTGACACATCCAAGCACGACCATTCTCATCAGGCACCAGGCCACTTGGGCTCCCCTTTCACGGTGCAAGGACAGGTTCAGTGATTTCCGAACACTGAGAAGAGTCAGTGCAGTCACAGAATGCACAGGCCCTTCCCAGCTAGCAGGGTAGCCCTTCCGCTGGAGGCCCTCAGAGCTGGGGTCCTGGGCAAGAGAGAAACAGTGGTCACAGGGCGTCGAGTTTTAGTTGTGCAAGGTGAGTGAGCCCTACAGGTCTATTTTACAGCAAAGCACCTCTAATTACCATGATTGTGTCGTACACTTGAAAGATTTAAGATGGTAAAGCTACTATTAGGTGTTTTTGTCACACACACACACAACAACAACAACAATAAAAAAAAAATAAAGACATTGGGAGGAAGCTTGTGGTGCTGACGGCTGTGGTGATGGTGCAGGTTGTGGTGGAAATTCCACATGCATGTGCTTCTTCCCAAACCTGTCACGCTGTGTACGCTAAATGTGTGATCTTTTGGTATCAGTCATATGTTAATTTTAAAGTGTTTTTTTGAAAAGGAAAACAGATAAGTCCATTTTTCATTTTTTACTGGTACATTCAAGACAAGCACAGTGAGCACGCCCACCCTAAAGTGCTTTTGTACCTGTGCGCGGGACCTCTTGCTTCTTTCATACCAGTTCTCTCTCCTTCCTAGTTCTGCCCCACTTCCCTCCTTATTTACAAAAGCTTTGCTTCCATTTTTTACCTGCTGTTCGCTTTTTTTTTTTTTACTCTTCTTTCTTCCTGTCCCCATCCCCCTTGTCATTTGAACATTTCTCCCCATCTCCCGATATCACTTACACGTATTGGTCCCCCGCTACACTTTTGGTTTGTCATACCACAGAAAACATGTGATGTTTACACGTTTGTCCAATTTATTTCACTTAGGAATATTGTCTCAAGGTGTATCCATTTAGCTGGGAATATCTCGAACTGATCCTTCTTTACGTCAGAGTAGCACTCCATTGTATATGAAAATACAACACAAGTTCTTTATCCATCCATTGGTGGGTGGGCACTTGGGTTATGTTCTAAGATTAGCTATTACAAACTGTGCTACTATAAATAGGGAGATGTGGAGTGCTGTGGGGTGATGCTTTTAATTCTCCCAAGAAGATACCAAGAAAGGGAAGCGAGTGGAACTATAGCTTTAGTTTTCTGAGAAATCTCCTTGCTGATTTCAGTAGTGGCTGCACCAGTCTGCATTCCCAACAGTGCGGAAGGATTCCTCTTGCTCCACAGCCCCACCGGCATTTGCTGTTGGTTGAGTTCTTGGTAACAGGTGTCCCTTCTGGAGTGAGGTGGGACATGACCAGTGGTGGTAAATGCTTTTTATATATTTTTTTCGCATTTGTATTTCTTCATCTGAGTAGTGTGTGTTCATCTTAGATGCCTATTTTTGGATGGGTTCTTTGAATTTGGAGACTGATTTTAAACAATTCTCCACATATTCTAGATAGAGTTATCATTGCAGAGATCTTGGTTAGATTGAGTGCTAGGTATTTCATTTTTATTGATACTATTGTGAAAGGTCTTGTTTCCCATCAGAGACATTGTAATTTATGTACAGGAATATTACTGATTGTTGAGTGCTTACTTGTATCCAGCTATGCTACTGAATTTACAAGTCTTTTGATGGAGTTTTTGGGTTCTTCTTTAGTGTGTCATGTTATCCACAAATACTAATTTAACTTCCTTCTTTCTTATCCCTATTCCTTTTTATTTCTCTCTCTTATCTAATTGCTCTGGCTAATGTTTCCAGAACTATATTAAACAAGAGTGGTGACAGAGGACATCCTTGTGTTGTTCCTAATTTTAGAGTGAAAGCTTTCACTTTTGGTCCATTTAGTCTGATATTTTCTGTTGATTTGTCATAGATAGCTTTTATATGATTGAGATAAAGACCATATATTTTCATATTTTGCAGTTTTTTATCCTGAGTCCTCTTTATTACATCTACTGAGGTCATCATGTGGTTTTTCTCCTTGGCTCTGTGGATATGGTGTAGTACATTTATAGATCTGCATATTTTTTTTTTACCTCATCTGGAGTTTTGAACAAGAACAAAAATGGTGAAACAAAAATTAGAAATGATACAGAATTTCATTAAATGATAAGAATTCAAGAATGGTCATTATATTGCATATTGTTGTCTTCAAATTAGTTGTTCATATTACCAGAAGTAATCATGTAAAAAACTAAAAAGAAGGTATAAAATTTTAAGCATTAACTGTTCCTTTCAAAAGAACAATAGAAATCAGCAGTACAATTATCCAAGCTAATAATATATATAATATAATATAATCTGTAATCTATAATGTGTGATATATAATCTATAATGTGTGATATCCACAGAGCCAAGGAGAAAAACCACATGATGACCTCAGTAGATGTAGTAAAGAGGATTCAGGATAAAAAACTGCAAAATATTAAAATACAAGGTCTCTATCTCAATCATATAAAAACTATCTATGACAAATCAACAGAAAATATCAGACTAAATGGACTAAAAGATATATATATATATATATATATTTTTTTTTCTCTCCTTTTCCTCACCCCAGATGTTCCTTTCTTTTGAACAGTTTCTTTCCCTTTCATAGTATCTATTGTACCTTTAAGATTTCATTTATTTTTTCAGGTTATTATGCCAGGGAGACAATGTGATGTTTACATATATGGGTCTGATTTATTCCACTTACGAGTATATTCTCTAGTTGCATGCATGTTCCAATCAAAGCTTCAAGTTTATCATTTCTAGAGCTGATAATACTTTATTGACTAAAAATACCAATAGCTTTAATCTACTCCCCTGTCGATGGGCATTTGGGTTGCTTCCAAGATGTAGCTGTGACAAATCGAGCTGCTTTAAACATAGGTACACATGTATTGCTGCGGTATGATATTTTCAGTTCTTTTAGGAAAAAAAAAACAGGAAGAGAAGCACTGGACTGAATGAGACCTCCAGTGCTAGCTTTCACTGATATTGGTTTATATAGAATTTCTATATCTTGATTTAGTTTTGGTAATTTATATATATCCAAGAATCTGTCCATTTCGTCTGTGTTTTCAGTATCACTAACGTTTCTCAAAGTAGGTATTGATCATCTTCTGAATGTCTGCAGGAGCTGTGTTGATTTCACCTTTTTTAGTCATAATTATATGGATTTGAGTCTTTTCTTTCTTTTTTGCTAGGGGTTTATCACTTTATTTAATGTTGTACATAACAAACTCTTCCATTTTCTTATTCTTTATAATGTGTTCTTGGTCTCCATTGTGTTAATTTCTGCGTTGGTCTTTATAATTTCCTCCCTTGTATGAACTTTGGGGCTGATTTGCGCTTATCTGGAAGCTTGATGTCCAATATCAGGTTGGTTGTCTGAGCTTGCTGTTTTCTAATGTGGGTCTGCACCACTAATTTTCCTCATTGTGTCTCATAAGCTCTTGCATGTGGTAGGTTGTATGCTGGATTGGCCTTATTGTGTAATTACAGAAGCTGTCTAATTTCTACTTTAATTCATCTATGACACACTGGTTGATCAGGAGGGTGTTATTTAACTTCCATGTGTTTATGAAGTTCTTGTGGTTTCTTTTGCCATTGGCTTCCAACTTCATTGCACTGTGCTAATGTGCACAGGGTAATTTCAATTCCTTTGCATTTGCTTAAGCATGTTATATGAGCTACAATGTGGCTTATTTTGGCAAAAGTCCCATGCACAGCTGCGAAGAATGTTTATTTGATATTCTGGGGTAAAACACTCTTGTAGATGCCTATCATCAACCCTTGGTAACCCAAATTCAGTAACTCAATTCTTTGAAAAAGGACTGCTTGTAGCTCAAGTTGTCAATGGAGGGCTCAAGCTTCTCTACACAGTCTTCAAAGTTTGTCTCCTTTAAAAAACAAAAAAACAAAGTCTGTTTCCTGCACACAGGCAGATCTCAGTGTCCTTGTAGAGACAGTGGCTGAGGATTTCTCAATTAACCCCATATGGCAGAGGGTGTTGTAAAGGTCCCTCCAGGACTCTTTAAGGGTTAAATTTGCCCCTGGGACCATCTGGAAGCACAAGCAGCTGGCATTTGGGTCATAACTCAAGACTTTATTCATAAGTTAAAACTAAAATTCTGGCCATCACCCAAGTTGTTGACATGCCATACTAGTCACTAGTGAAGGTCCGTTGAAGGTTCATTTGTTTAAAAGTTTGGTTCAGATCTGATACTTAATTATCGATTTTTTTTTCTGCTTATATCTATTTATTTGTGATTGTGTAGTATTTGAGTCACCATTACACTTGCATTATTGCTTATTTGATTTTTTTAATGTTCATTAATATTTGCTTTACCTACTTGGGTTAGCTGTATTTGTTGCATATGTATTTATGGTTGCTATCTCTTCTTGGATTGTTTCTTTGAGAAGGGTGTTGTGACATTTTTTGCCTCTCTTAATCAATTTTGACTTAAAATCCACTTTGTCTGCAAATAGAATAGCTATCCTTGTTTTCTGAGTTCCTGTATTATTTTCCATCCTGTGACTTTCAGCTTATGAATTTCTTTTTTATTTATTTATTTATTTTTAAAACTTATATACATCAGAACTTTATTTCTCATAGTATATT
>NDGM011198519.1:0-11006 GCA_002564305.1 Octomys mimax
CTTTGGGGGGACAACTAGACACAAACCATAACACTGAGCCATAGAGCTTTGGAGGTGGTTGAGAGTCAGTCCTCGTGTCTTTCAGGCACTGCACACATCTGTCAGCTTCCACTCAGGAAGTAGTTTACGTGGACATAATCTTATACTCAGCACATTTTCTACACACATACTTTTTAATAATGTAATAAATATCTATTAACTAAATGCTTAGTAATTCTGTATAAATATAAAAGGCTGGATATTGTACCCGGTGTGGTTCAAGATTTAAAGTCAATTTTTAATGTTGATGATTGTCTGACTGCTATTGGTTCATGTAGATTTCTGTGTGTGTCTGCACCAGGAGTCTGGGATTACTTTTATGTTTGTATAAGCAGAATTCATTATCAAAATTATTAATGGAATGCTTATACATCTACTACTATCCTAATTATGGACAAAATAAGCAGGATCCCTTCCAAACTAAAAACATTCAAAATGAAAATGGCTGTTGCTCCTTTTTTAGTAACATACAACCTTGACAATTTGTAGACGACTAAATGTTGCTTAGAGGCAACTTGTTTTTCTCTTGATCAATGCCATGACTTAAGAAAATATCTGAAAGCAAAGATTGAAGCATTTTTTTTCCAATTTTCCCACAAAGATCTCCTTTTATTTCATTAAAACCAATTAGGCATACTGCACTGGCAGAGATTAATACTGCTAAATGTCAATAATGTGTCTGCTTTGAAAAAACTCTAGAGCCAAACAGTAAATAGCAATACAATAAAAATGCCTTGACATCTTGCTCGCAGAAAAGCAGAGGTATGAGATGGCAGAAAGAGTAAAGAAGTAGATAATAATGGTTGATCACTAAATTGATTTCAGCAGTTTACATTCCCAGAAAATCAACTGAATATACACACAGCAAACAGCAAACCACAAAGAAAAGACAGAAGGTCAAGACTGGGAGCACAATCTTTGACATAAGTGGACACTCAGCAGTGCTCTCAGGCATGTGTCTAAAAAAACCATAATAAACTGTCCTCTTTTACATGGCTTAAAATGTCATTAATTAGTAGTGCCCTTGAAAACCTGGTTGTCCTTGAGGCATAGGAACTGTGTCATTTTTCTCTAAAATATAAACTCTATAAGAAATTCCTTACTTACTCACTATAGATCAGAAGTAACTGAAATACAACTTGTTGAGGGCCAAAGAGACCTGGTTAGTTTGAGGGTTGGGCAGGTATGAACAGAAGACCCATCACCCATCCACTTTTAATCTTTTTAAGGCAATAAATCCTGAAGTAAGGTTTAAAAGTATTTTATGTGGCTGAAAGAAACCAAGTGTAGAATACTCTTTGGTGAAGTATAAAAAATTATGTAGTACTCAATTATCAGTGTCCATTTGTGAATTTTTAGAAGAACACATCATGTCCATATCTGTATTACCCATGTGGCTTTTGCTTTGCAGTGGCACAGTTGAGTCACTATGCATGGACTTACTGTCTGAGCCACTACAGAAAACATTTGTGAGCATGTGTAATAGATAGCTACCTGAGAATAATTCTGAGGCTTTATTTTTAATAGTGAATCATTTTTTGTCTGTGTTCATCAACAATAAGAAGAGAGGAAGAAAAGTTGGCTGTGGGACCAAAGATAACTGCAAAACACTGATTTTTTAATTTGAACATTGGAAAGTATTCTGCATCTGCTTTTCTGAGAAAGAGAGAGAAATAGAAACAGGAAGAGAATAGCAAATACAAGCTAGGACTGGCCAGCAACCTGAATAATACCACAAAAGTTAATGTCACATCCTTGTGTTCAGTGCCAGTGCAGAGGATTCCTTCTTCTTTAAGAAGCCTTGAGGTCAGCCAAATAGCTAGCAGATGAAAGCATCTGCTTAGGCTGTCGCTGAGGGGTTCAATTCTTGCAAGCCATGCCAGCCTGGCCCAGGGGTATGCTGAGACAGCAATTGACCCTGGATGTGGTGGGACGCGCCTGTAATCCCAGCTCTTTGGGAGGCTAAACACAGGCGAATCACTACAAGTCCAATCTGTGTAGTGAGATCCTGTACAGCCTGTAGACCCTTACTGAAAAATACCCTCTCCCCCACAAAAGGAAGTCTTGGTCTCTTTTTTATGAGGCTTTCAGTTGAGAGGACCAAGCCCACTCACACCTGGAGTGGGATCTGCTTCAATGCAAACCACATTCAGTCTGATGCTTGAACTAAAACTAGGGCTGTGTAGACTCACAGTGATGATATATAAAATCACCTAGCACATTCAGGGACAATATAAATAATGTTAGTAAGGATATTTATTGGAGATATTAACTCGTAGCATTTCTGCATTGAATTATTAAAAAAGCACATTGAATTATTTGACCTCATTATTGAGTTGAAAAATAAAAACACAATAAATTTAGGGAAATAAATTTTGAAATGGATTTTAATTCAAATGTATAATAGTGAATTCATAAACATAATTCCTGACTTCACTATAAGTTTTCTTTTTTAAGCCTTTATTACTCAATAGCCATATTTAGAAGCACTGAAGTTCTGACTTCAACATGAAATGTATGTAGACACATTTCAACCTATCACACCTGGAAATACGTAAATAGCTTTCCATTCACTAATTAAAATTGAAGATTTGATCACATTTTAATCTAAAACTTTCCTCTTTAGGCAATGCTGGGAATGCACATATTAGATAAGCATTCTATCACTAAGCTATATTCTCAGCCCTAAAACATTTCATGCTAGTAATAATGATGATGATAAAAATATACCATGCTGTAATACTAAATATGTATAGAAAAGTGCACAAATCACAATTGTACAATTTAATGAATTGCCAAATTCAAACATATTCATGGTAAGATAACTACCAGAACCACCGTATCCTCTTCTATATGCTGCTCTATTAACTACAGTCTCCTTTCCCTGAAGTTAAGCACAATCCTGCATTATTTTGCTTTGTGTTTTATATGAATACAAGACAGAGGTATTTTTTTTTTTTGTATAAATTCTTTTGCTGGCAAGCAGAAGCACTTAGCTAAATTTTGGGGATTTTGTAAACTGTATACCAAGTGACAAACGTGACCCTGGACATCTTTCACACACAAACACAAACATGGCCATCTTTTCCAAAATCATAGAAAAATTAAGTTTGTAAAATGAGACAGCACTGTATCTTATGCCCTTATTTTGCTCATTCATTTTGTTGAGATTCATCCTTATGTGTGTTTGTGTGTGTGTGTGTGTGTGTGTGTGTGTGTGTTAAGCCATTTTTATTGCAATAGAAAAGCAGTAGCAAATCTATGACACTGACAGCACAGCAAGCTGCTTCCATCGTTGAAAGCTCTAGAAAGATTCTTGGTAACTGTGATAAAACATTTGCTATGAGGATATTCCACATTCCACAATACCAGATCTTATTTCCGGTATCTATTACGAATCACAGAGTTGTGAATATTTGTCTAAACCTCTTTGAACTACTTTTATCCTATAGCTCAGTATATCAAAATTGCATTTCATTGAAAAAAATAAGGAATAATATTTTCTCCAACAATTTGTTTTGAAAAACACCATTTTAATTAATCCTGTTTCCATGTGGTTGGGTTTGGTTCTTGACACATATGAGTTGGGCATTGTGCTAAGATCAATTGTGTATGTACTGGTGAACTCCTCAATCAACTTCTGGGAAGGAATTTTGGAAATAGTGGTGTGAGGTACCTTCCTATCAGCATCCCCTGGAACATAATTGGAAATGCAAGTTCTCATATTCCAGCATCACAAGCTGTAACTTAAAAATTCTTCCAGGAAGTTTGGCATGTGGTAAAGTTTAAGAGGCTCTGGTTATGGAAAGTGAGGTGACAGAAACAGGAAGCACTAGGTGTTCTTTGCTTAGTAGAAGGCAAGGCAGTGACTAGAGTGACACTGGGGCAACAGGAGAGTCTTCTCAGAAGAAGCCATTTGTTATCAGTCATCATAAAGACAGGGCCCTTATTTTAGATGAACTTAGCATTTTTTAATCATAAGTAAGAACAGTATTTAATGCTGGCTTTTGATCTTTCAAGCTTATCTCAGAGTTTGTCACCACCTCATAGGCAAAGGTCACCTATATCACAGCAAACATTACACAACTAAGCAGTGAAAATCACCCTCAGGCTCAGTGCTATTAGAGTGATATTCTTGCTGACATTATGAGTTCCTAAATTTCAAACCTCTGCTAGATCTACAGTACATGATTAGTCTTGTCTTCTTGCATAGATATGAGACAAATAGTCAAACTTCTCAGCAAGGTGTAACATATGGACAAGAATATGTGCTCAGAAGAAGAGAGGCACGGATTCAAATTCCAACTGTTTTTCTTTTCTAACGTGTAGCTTAGGATGGCTTGCCTAGTTCCACTAGACTTTTCTTCTGTAAAATGGGGATAATATTTATTTTAAGTGTTAAAATAAATATCAAAGGAAATAATACAAAAACATAGGTGCACACGCTTGGTATATGAAGCGGACTGCACCATCGCTCAGTTTTTTCTTAGAAGGATTCATAACTCTATTTTTTATATCGATAAAATAATGCAGCAACTATTATAATAAAATAACCCATTTTGAAAGCCTAAGTGTGAGGTTCTTTAGATGACCAGTAACTTGTGCAGAGGGAACTCTAGGAATTTATTATCTTATTATGGTATGCAGTATTCCACAGGACAGAAGGCGTCACATTTGCATTGAGTGTTACATATATTCCCTGTATTGTTTCAACCTAAAGTGCAAATGGATATTCACATTAAGTACTGTAACTTTAGGATTTTTTAATATTTTCTTCCCTTTATGTGTATTGAATATAGATATAGATAGAGACATACATTTTTAGAAACCTAGGAGCGACATCAACATTTTGCTAATCATTCTTTAATGTTCCTTGTACTTGTACAGCTCCATTAACCTAAGTACGCCTTTCCCAGTTTGAACAGCCCATATATATGGGCTGTCACCAGATTTCTAAAAATTCTTACAAATGTTAAGAAGGGAGTAGAAATAATTTGTTTTCAATTGTTGGGTATTTAGAAATTATGATCCCATGCCCTTATAATACACTTTTCTGGCTTCGAGTACCTTTTTGAGACTAAAGTCACTGGGAGCTTATTTCTCTACTACCTCCTGAGCTCTAACTACTTTAACTTCCTACAACCTCTTAAAAACTGCTATCTACTTTGTCTCTAGAGGGTCCCTTCCTTCAACACTGGATCATAGAGTAGACACAGAGTACCCACCAAAAATTCTCTTTATTCCCGAACTTTTGAGAGAAAGACATGGATATTTTAAAATCAAATAATATTTTTATCTTTCTTGTTTTATTTTTCTATCATAATCCAAAAATCAGAAACGTAAGACAGACAAAGTTAGCAATAATTATTGGTCTCAGATATGTAGTAATTATATTCATAATTAAATAAATAGTATAAGTAGTACTTTTGCACTTAATATGTATATATATATATGATTCTTAAAGCATTTAGGAATTATTAAGAGGTTCATTACATGCTTTCAGAAACTTGCCATTCATTTTAACAGAAAACACAACGGAGACAAGCCATTACTTTCAGAATTCTAAGGTGTCTTTTCTGAATCTTTAATACAGTATTACCTAGTTTTTGCCCTGTTGCCTGTACTAGACATGAGACCAGGCAAACTCTCAGAAAAGTGTACTTACATGGTTCTAAAGACTAATGTCTGTGTCCACATAATAACTTATGCTTCCTTTTAAACTGTTCCTGCCATTCTCTTGTTGATTTCTAGCTGGCTCTAGGCTTGGTTTTAAAGGGTAAACCTAGGAAGTTCTGGTCTGGTTATAGCAGTTTTAAAAACTAGTCATAGAAAGTTAATCTGAGAAAAGTTCTTATATTCTCAGCTAAATTAAAAAAGTTAGAATGGTAACATATTTTCTGAATTGTATCTTATCCTCAATCCTGAAACAAAAAGTAAGTGGTCAAAATATATTATGCTGATCCATCCAAAACACATACTGTGGAAGGGAATTTTCTAAGGAATAACTAAAGTTCTAAGGAAGTGGCAAGGAGGAAGTGGTGAAAGCTGGCAAAAACTGAAGGGATAAGGAGGAAGAAAGTTGCGGAATAGCAGCAATTCTCACCAAGAACAGACTGCACCTTTGGTTGTAAAGGCACCCAGCACACTTCCCAGCTCTTGCACGGCTCAGCTCTGAGCATGCAGTACTTGTTAAGTGAGAGAAATATTTCCTGGTGGAAAATAACCCTGAAAAGAAATGCATGTTCTTGTACAAGGTAGGATCTAAAGAGAAAGCAATGAAGGAGGAAAGGAGTTAGTACATGTGGAGACAAAGATCGCAGAATTTTCTGTTATGAATATCTAGGGTCAATTCTATCATCCTTTTTATTTCTGTTAGAAACATCTTTCTAGACCTCCCCTTAAAATCAAAGGGATCATAGAAAACTCTCCAGCAGTAGTAGCTACAGCAAATAACTCAAGCCTGTATTTCTCTAGAGTGTATCTGACTCTCCAAAAATAATTGAACAAGGTCAAAAACTCAATGGATCTTTGTCCAAGTAGAATGATTATAACTCTTTGATCCTGTGCTTGCTGAGTTTATTTTATCTTCAGATATTGTAATAAAGCATCTCTCAAAAGTGTTTTGTTCTGTGTTCTAGCTCCTAGGTTAGGTGTTATCCACATTTTTAGAGCAGCTTCCCGTTTTATTACTTGTGAATTCATCTCCTGAAGTCACCTTCAAAATGCCTGCAAAATTATCTTTATAGAACAGTCAAGTGTATGTTTAGCAAATTAATAAAATTAATTCTATAGCTTTGTTATCAAGGTGCTCTGCTCTACTATTCTAAATTCCTTTAGGTGTAGCACACACCCTGTCATCAACATTTTGCTAATATTTTTCTTTTTCTTTTTGGGGGGCAGAACNGGGGATTGAACTCAGATCCTTGCGTTTGCCAATCAAGCGCTTATCCTACTGAGCCATCTCCCCGGCCCCATATTTTTCAATATTCCTTGTACTTGTACCGCGCGACTAATTTAAATATACCATCTCCATTTTGAAGTGCTCTTCTCTCCACCCCCACACGGCTACCTGAATTTCCTTACTAGTTAGCTGGTAATGTTCTACTTCAGGAGATCGCCAGGACTCTCCTCGTCGTCCATCACTTTGTCCTGGTAGCTCCAGTTACGTCTCTATTATAGATAGCGCAAGCTGCTTGGTGTTAAAGAGGCTTTAAAGCTAGCCTCCCTGCCACACTGGAAGCTAGGTATCAAGAGAGCAGGATGCTTGCAGGTTAGATTCACATTCTAACTTCTCATCTAGGCAGTTCCATTATGTAAGATAAATCAGAATAAACTTTCAGTTTCCACACTTGTTCAGTGGTAGAGGTATAGCACAGTGTGTTTCTATGTAGGCTCATACAATTTGCAGGCAATTTTTTGCAATTCTTCCCAAATTTGAATAATATGAATTTAGTACAATGGGAACATTTAAAAGTACCATAGCCTAATTTTTATTTTTGGAAAAAAGGGCAAAGACATTGATCAAAAGACAAAAATGGTTCATTTTTAAAATTAATATTATTACCAATGGAAATGATACCAAAGTTTCTTTATCAGGAATTGGCATGTCTTTTTAGATGACCAGAATTTTTTTTAAGTGGGTGTTGTGAAGTTTATTGGGTAATCCTATAATTTATCATTGAAACTTAGGCATATTTGGGAGTGAGAGTTCTTACTAATAATTATATGTTGCTACAGACAAATAATATTCTCCCAGATACTGAATTTCTTGTCACCTAAAATATGCTGATCTATTTTATAGCCGAACACTCACTGATTAGAAGGCTGGTCTCATCGGACACTGTCCTGTTTCTAACCAGCAAGCACAGGCATACAGAGAGGACCACAGCATGGCACAGGCTCTCTTCTTTCTGGCCACCATGTTTAAAGAAGGAAAGGTTTGTTTAGTTTGTGGAGATTTCAATCCATACTCATCTGGCCGCAAGGCAGGATGGCAAGGCAGAATACTGCAAAAACCAGAATGAAAAGGGGGAAGCAGGCCTCTTTCACTTCCTCATATTGCATGCTGACTATCTGCTCACACCAGCTCTGCTCCCCTCTCCCATAGGATGAGAATGTTTACAAAGTGAGGATCCTGGCCCCCTGCTGAGTTGCTTAGTTAAGCTTCTAAACTTCTCAACTTGACATAATATGAATGAATGCAGGATCTGGGGCAGGTGTAACTCTTAGAGATTCATTTTCCTTAAAGCTAAGTTGGAGGAATGCAATTTATCTTAATCTTATTTAGGAATGCAAGTTTAGTAACATAAAGAAAAGCTTTTTATTATACAATATCATACCACAGAGAATAGGAGTATTTCTAGCTCATTGCTTATTTTGGTTTTTATCATCATAACATAAATTGGTCATGATTAATATTGATTTGATTTTCTTTTATTAAGGTACAAATAAGAATATTTAAGAAAAGATTTAGTATTCTATATTGTCTGTGTATTCCATTATTTTCTAATATCTGAGTTTAGAATAATCCTACAGAATTTAAATATTTCTTTTTGTTGTTTGGCCAGTTATTATTTGCCAATCTTTTTATTACTTTTTTTTTTCTGTATTTTACAGAAGGATTTACAGAGTGTTCAGGGTCTCACTACTGGATCAGTGTCATAGTGATTCTCTTGTTTACAGCCTCCCAAGAGCTGGGATTGCAGGCGCATGCCAATATGCCCAGTCTCAACTGTCCTCTCAGCATACCCTGGGGTCGGGGCCAGTAGGGCCGGCCTGTCTGTGTATTTAACTCCTGGCCCCTGTGCCTGCTTGCAGACATTTTAATTTGCTTAGCTATTTGTCAGCCCTTTACTATTGCTTTTTACGGAGAATAAAATGTAAAAAAAAAATAGACTAATATAAATTTTACTAGACAAAATAATAGGAATTCAACAATGATTGTTATACTGCATAATGTGCTCTTCAAATTAGTTGTTTAAATTACTGGATATAATTATGCAAAATTGCTCAAAAAGTGGAGATGCATAACCTCAATCCAAAGGAATAGATAAAGATTATAAAGTTCAAGAGACATGTGTTGAAAATGAGAACATATGCATGTGTTGATTAATGACTGTTAAGTCTTTTTAGGCGAGATACTGTTGACTACTATTTGCACACATTTCAAAAGAGCCTACCTGAGCTCAGCCTAGTTCCTGGACATTCTTTGCTATATTGCATAAACCTGGAATTGTCTTCCAGTTCCACAGCTCAAACACGAACCATAAACTAAAACTCCTGTATTTATTTGATGAAAAGCCCCCACCTAATATTTTTTGCTATTCCTTCATAGGTATACATTGTACATTTATCCAATTTAATATGTCCCATGCAGGCTCTTATTTTCCTGTCTACTCACTGTTCCTATTCTATTAAGTTTTTCAAACCCCGGGCGGGAACATTCTCTATCATCCACTCAGTAGCTTATGCCAAAAATCTGACAATAAACCTTAGCTTTATTTCTTTTCCTCATCTATTTAGAGCCTGAGAAACCATCAAAACATTCCAGGTCATGCTGGACTGTTCCCTGAGCTCTTTTTCATTTCCACAGGAGTTTGTATTCTCTGCCCTTCCTATTTTTCTGAATTTGTCTTATGCAATTCATTTTCTTATCTACTCTATCCTAGATCTTCCTGGCTCCTGGCTTTGCCCTGCCTCTTATTATTACCTAGAATGCTTCTCCTTTTCAAGGGCTCAGTGCTTCTCACCCTTTAGATCTATCCCCATGGCTCACCTCTTGAAGGAATTCTCCTGTGATAACTGCATCTTTNGCCAGTTTTTCTGTTATCTTTTGTTAGTTGCTCATGCATCTCTGTCTCTAATACCTTGACATGTGAGGGCAGACTGACTCCGTCTACACCCATTTCTCTTCCTAACACATAGGTCTGTGCCTAGTTCACAGGGATCCAACACAGATTTCTGAATGGTTAACAAAACATTTTATTAAACATTATGATTTCTTAAAATAGAAAATGAGAAATTATAGCAAAGATATTACTTCACCTTCCTTGTTCATATACATTTATCTACCAGGATAGGACAGTGAAAGGAAATCTATTATAATATAATAGATCTATTATAATATAATCTACATTCCCAATACTGTTACAAGACACAAGATCTTTGTAATACACCTTTGTATTTTTTGTGAAGTGGTAAAAGGATGAAGCATCTTTTACACAGAAATTTCTTGTGACCTAAAAATATTGAATCTTAATGTAAACAAAGTGTTAAATTTCACAGCAGTATGTGCAGTGGGTAAATTTTAGAAAGTGGTATGTTTTTAACAGATATGTAGCTAAATCATCAGAGAGATGACAAAGAGGTATTTCTTGAACAATTAAAGAAAACAATCAGGAAAGGACTTCCTTGCCTAAGCAGGTTTTTAATGCATATAAATTCAGTTTGTTTTGGAAGCAGATTCTCTTTGGGAGACTTATAAAGTTCAAAACACTTACTCAAGTCTATTTTTATCACCTTTCCATAAAACTTATTTTGTTCCCCTGGTTTTATAAACATTGGTTTTGTTGTATTTTTTATTACTTATGCAGATCTCACTGTTGGAATAAATATATATGATAATATTGTTCTACTTAATAATTTAAGATATAAATAATCAATCCTTATACATTTCTAGAACATCATCATCAAAATCATCATTTGTCATTAAAAAAGGTTTAGGTTAAGAATCTGCCTTGTCTTTCCTGTAAGGCCTAACCATTTCTGATTCCAAAATGTGCATATCTCCTCTCGTGCATAGCCCTGTCTTGGACACATCTCTTCTTGCCTGGATTGACCTACTTTCATTCCTTCTAGCACTGGTGAGCCAGCTGCTGGCCTAAACTATGTGTGGCATAGAGAAACACACCTGTGAGGTGGCAACTTAGAGAGAGCATTAATTTCATGTGCTGGCATGGCACATTGCA
>NDGM011198524.1:0-15282 GCA_002564305.1 Octomys mimax
AGCCCAGAGCCTCAGAAGCATCTTACATTTATTGAGGGCTAAAGGCAGGCTAAGGAATGTGCATACTTACTTAAGTGAATACAAACTACTATCTCTATTGACTTCCACCATTTGCATAACACTAAGTTCACACAAATGCTAGCCTATAAGATCCCAAGCAAGGGATCAAAGCACAGGGCACCAGGAGGAGAAGCTGTTATCTGCAGCCTTGAATCCCAGCTTTCTGGGATTTACAAGCAACAGACAGCAGCTCTCCCTCAGCTCTGACTGTTGCTCCCTGCTCTCCTGGGACATTAGGCTTTTGTTTCATATCTATATTTCTATGGCATGGAAGATGGTTAATGCTGTCAGTATTGGCTGCTGCTTCATCTTTTTTTACACTATTAAAACTTACTATCAGAGTGTAGTATAACTTCCTTTTCTTGTCTCTGAAGAGTCCATTTGCCTCTAAGCATTTTTCTTCTTAACTTTATATATGTGACTTGCTCCTTAGGTTTGCTGATATTGATTGAATATATGGATAGATAAAATAAGTTTCCCAGGCACTGAATATTATATGAAAAACAAATAAAAAGAGTACCTTAGAGCTCACTGGATATTAATTATATTAAAACCTTTATCAAAGTTTCCCAGTTCCACCTGATTGTCCCCATGATAGAATTTTTCTTTTCACCCTAACCACTCTTAAGTGATCTTCTCCTTCCTTTAATCTTAAAGACTTTACCTCCTCTCTGCCAATGTCATCCAGGTGATAGACTCACACCCAGGCAACAAGAAAACTCTTGAAGGTATCCAAGAACACACAACTGTCCCAGGTTCTCTTTCTCCCAGAACATGCAGCTAAGTCATTTCTTGTTCCCTCCTCCAACTTCCTTTTCAATTCTCACTTTTCCTGATGCTGGCTCACTTGCTCAACCGTCTAACAAGTGCTTATGTAACAAATACCTACTATGGCACAGACATCGAATGTAAGACTCAGTCCTTGCCATCAAAAGTCCATGCTCCTAGGAGGGGGACAGTCACCAGACCAACGGGGGAAATGGTGGAGAGGCCAGAACAGTGTACCTGAGCCCTCCAAATGAACAATCACCTCACCAACCTGAAGGGCTGAACTTTTGTCCTTACTCTTCAGAGCCCATGTGCTTTCATGGTCCACTTTCACCAATCTGCTGAAACTTTTCCTTTCGTATCAACTTACTGCTCAGAGGCCTGAGGTAGAACATTTTCTGCTACAAACATGAATCACTGTTACTTCCCAGCCAGCAAGTCATTCATGCCAGTTCAGTCACTTCCCAATAACAAGATCAGAATACTTAAAATCCTTAGAGTCCAATGTATTTCATTCATATTTGAGAGTTTTTTAAAAATTCATAAATGATTTAGGTGAATTTTCCATAAGGCATGCGTAAATTATCTTTGTGATCAACCAGCATTCACTTGGTCATTTTTGCCTTCATTTCTGATCTCCATAAAGATGAAAGAAATAAAAATCCCAATTCACTGTAATTCTCTTCATCCCTCATGTGATATTCTACGTGCATTCTCAATGACTGGCCTTTATTTCACCAATTCTAGTTTTGAATTATATTGGGTAATGCCTTCACAAATTGACCCTGAAAGTACTTGAGACAGAAGATCCTGGCAGTCCATCAGCAATTGTTTTAGCTGTGCTGTCAGTTTTGAAATAAACAGCCTGAGAAGGGGTCAAATACATGGGTTTTAAAACCCTATTTATCATATATTTGAAACTTTAATCATTTTATGAGCTCAAACTAAATGTCAGTTGTCATTCTTGTTCTCATCATGACTCTTTAACCAAGAAAAACATCATGCTACTTATTTTCTTAAAACAAAAATAACTTGAACATGAATAAAATAAAGCTACTGAAAAATAGCAGGGTAGAAAGCAATGAATATGGACTTAGAGAGTTCATTTCAAATCCTGCTCTCTCACTTAACTATTCTGCAATTTGCAACAAACTTTTTAAGTTCTTTCCATTTCAGACATAATAATTACTGCTTCAAGTGTGTTTCTGAGGATGGGTGAGGATACGTGGTAGTCTGTGGAGTGTGCCGCAGCCCTGGGCCTCACCCAGCCTGTCTTGCTGAAGCCGGCTCTCAGCCTGTGCTGCCCGGCACTCAGGGAGTCTCTGTTTCTCTGGCCCCTTCGGCATGTAGTCTGTGAACACTGGCATTCTGATGCTTCCACTCTAGAACCATCTGTTTCCATTTCATTACTGAGCTCAAAGACATCTCATCTACACTGGCCCCTTCAATTCTCAGATATTTTCAATCTCTCATTTAAATTCTGGACCTTGAAATGCAAGCTCTTATATAGTACCTCTTGTGAGGGGCACCTCAGACTTCGTAGAACTTAAATAAATTCAAATTCTCTTTGAGATAGACTGGTCTTCCCAAGGCCATTCCACTCAACCAGTTGGTGGCACAATTCATCCAGCAGTGTGTGCCAGAAACCACAGACTCACCCTTGAACCCCACCTGACCCCCCACCTCCAACAGTCCCAAGCTCTGTCTTTCTGTTCCTAAAGAACCATGAAGACGCCTTCAGACCTACATATCCACACTGACTTTGGGAATTCAAGAACCAAGGCCCTGGTATTCTTTCTTGTCCTATTGGATAATATAATGTAGCAGTCACCTTGCTTCAAGATACCATCTTATCTTCTAATCCCATACTCACACCTTTCCCACTCGCAGACACCATTGTGTCATTCCCTGACTGTGCACTTCACAATTCTGTATGGTTCTTTGGATCAGAAAAGTCCCTGCCCATGTGGCCTGGCCCTGGCTATGGGGCCAGCTTCACCTCCCACCATTTTCCTGGCCCATACCACCTTGCCTCTTACTCCCCCTGGCCATCCTTCTGATCTTTCTACAAATTCACTTCCCCAGGATGATATTCTATAACTCATGAATAACTTTAGCCTGTTATTTCACAGATCCCCATCTCAGTGGAAGAATTTCTTTTGTCACACTTACACACATATGCTATTTATTATTTAGTAGTATGGCTCTTTTCATCAATGGCATACCTGTTCCCATAATGTGACTGCTACATTATATCTTCCATTAGGACAAGAAAGAATACCTAAATGGGCCTTGGTTCTTAAATTTCAAAATTTCAATTTATATCTACTGAATTACTAGTAGAATTATTTATTAAATTATTAATTGCCTCTTTAATTAAGATTAAGGTAGGTCAGTTGAGTGGTAAAGAGTCTTAGATCCCCGATCTAACTGCTAAGATACACTTCTAGCTTTTCCACTTACTAGTTGTATAACACTGGGACGCTGCCACTGTTCTTGACACCCCCCTCACTAAAACTAGGGAGCTTGAACAGGAAATGAAGAAAGATAAAAGTTAGCCTTACAGAAACTAGTTAAACAAAACCCTGTAGTCACAACCGCATACCTATTTTTTTTTAAAGTTCTTAGTAAACACTAACTTATCAGTGGATATCATTGAAAAAGAAGAAAAGTCATAGCCCATTATATTTTGCAACCAAATAGCAATCATGAGGATCTCTCATGAGACACCCCCACCAGCACTCACTCCCAGCACAGATGTCTCTGTCCATTAGGACCCAAGCCTCCCTGCAGCCAACCAGTCCACACAGGCTGTCTGTGCAGCCTTTCCTCCTGAAACACAGGCCCAACCCCGGATCTCACAGGTAGTGAGCAGAACAGGACTGGCCCCTCTCCTGCAAGCAATCAGCACAGCTCCTCAAGCATGAGATTTAATTGCTTGTTCATTATTTTACCTCACAGGGGCTACAAGAAAGCCTGGTATTTCTGAGAACACCATCCAACAGAACCCCGGGAGCTGTCAGATTAAAATAATAATAAAAATAACAACAGAAAAAAAAAAAAAAGAGCTTGTCTCTAGCCAGACAGCTCAGGTGCCCAGGACTCCATGAGAGGATCCCCATCAAAAAGTGCGGCAGACCCTCGCTGCTTGTGCTGCCCTTTCCAATTCTGTCTAAGCAGGGCGAAGAGTGCCACAAAGAGATGAGAATTTGAACTCACAGCTCCTAAGTGCACCGACGTCCCTTTTCTGCCTGATTGTATACTTAAAGTGTCCACAAAGTCAATAACTTCCCATGGCTTCACAGCAAAGCCAAAAGATTAAAAAAGAGACATTGTCCTTTTGAAGATGTGGAAAGCAATAAGGGAGCAGGCTGAATCCTCTTTGGGTTTAAAGGCTGTGCAGTTCCACTTTCAGGTGTCAAAATTGCCTTAAATCTTTAGCTTTGTTATACCCTGCTGCTACACAGATATAATAGAAGCAGGCTGACTCTCTCAAACAATTTGGAGATCATTTTTTTCTCTTTAAAAACTTGTTGAAATATATATATTAGCACAGACTTTTTCTTAACGTTTTCTGTTTAAAAAATAATACTTTTCTCAGATATGCCTTATAAGATCAGAGCAGACAAGCAGTAGTTCTCTTAAAAAAAAAAAATGCTCACCATCTATCTGGTTTTGAGCATGAAGGTTATAGATAGCTCTCCTCCATTTTATTTCCAACACTGAAGCAGATTTGACCTCATCCCTCTAAAGGCAGAAAACTTCAACAAAGGCAGGAGAACTATTTAAAGTGATGAAAAAGATTCTGAATGAAGGATTATGCCTTTGATGAAGGCTGAAAGAAATGTAGTGCTTAGGAAGTGGATAAAAGTCAATAGCAACATTTCTTTGCTTTGGATGAACCCTTGAAGGTGCACTTTCGCCCAACGATCTTAAAAATAAAACATAAAAACAAACAACCAGAGACCCGTGACTCTATGGTTTTGTGTTATCCACACATTCACTGGATGGAAATATACTGATTTCCAAAGGGCTTCTGGTGGAGCACAGATTCCAGGGCAGGTAGGAGGCCCTGCAACCCACCCAGAGGAAGCAGGAGTAACTAGGTGCGGGATGGGGAGATTGAAAATATGTTTTTCTCTCTCCCAAAAGAAAGAACACCAAGACAGAGGAAGTCAGCAGCCTGGCAATCTTCGGTAAAGGAGAAAAGATAGGAAAAAAGTTATCTAGATTGAAGGCTTTGGAAGCATGCTGCAAGCATGTTCTTTTTCTTTCTCCTTCTCTTCCGCTTTTTCCCCACAAACACCTGTCCTTTCAAGCCGTTCCACCAATCTCATCCATCTTCAGAATCTCCTCTCCAGCTGAAGCTAGACAGACCCAATTCCCCAAAGCAAGTGGAAACTCCAAGACTCCCACCCAGCCACATCCAACTCATTCTTATGTGCCAGGGAAGCACACAATGGTGTGTGTGTGTGTGTGTGTGTGTGTGTGTGTGACTGTTGGAATGAAAGCTTTGTTTAAAGCATACACAGACTAACTGTTGTCAACAATGACATTCTCTCACACTTCGTGTAGATGTTTGTGGGTGAGTCGTTACTGAAACATAGCCGTGTGGAAAACCTGCCTAATGAATTCTGAATGGGAGGACATTCGGCCTGCACCAGGAATAGTCTAGCTCTATTCCTCTCTGGCTTCTAACCAGGTTGCAGGTCTTCACTGGATTCTCTTCATAGTGCTGGCTATGCTGAGTTTTTGTTTACATGGCTCAATCCGGCTGCTGTCACTGTACGAGCAGAGCAGTCCCTCTACATCCGCATTGCCCGCACTGCTTCCAAAGTCAGACTCACCATTAAGAACAATTGCTTGGTGAAAAGATCTTATCAGTTAAGACCACAAGCCTGCATCTGTGGAACAGTGTGCCTCAGGTAGCCCAACCCTCAGCGAATTAGGTTTGTGCCCCTGGTTCTACGGGAGGTTTCCATATTCTCTTAAGGATGAGAGAATTAAATTATAGAACTATCTCATTTGTCATTCATAGAGAATTTACTAGAACCTACTATGTGCAAAAGATAGTGGGAAGTATAGGACTTTTAAAAAATAACTCTTACCTCAAGGAAAATTAATAACTTAGACATTTAAAATCATAGATTGTTTAAAAATTAAAAATGTTAAATGTTTTATTTAACAGATGAGATGACCTTCAGCTATTCTACAGTCCCAAAAAAATGACAGAAGTGATTCTCAAACCAAGATTTCTGACTCTGATTTCCAACTAAAACAAGACTAGCTGCTTAGCAATTTTTTATTATTGAAATTTCAATCCAGGGCCTTTCTGCTGGTCTACATCTTTAGCTCTTATTTATTTATTTTTTTTAATTTTGATAGAGTCTCACTAAGTTGCTAAATTTCCCAGGTGGGATTTGAATTTATGATCCTGCCACCTTAGGCTCCGAGAGTTCAACTCCTTTCTAATAATAATGACTCCTGCACCACCCAACCCCAGAGGCTAGTATGGCTTGAATGCATGTACTGTGTGTTGTCAGTCAAAGGACACACCAGTCACCGAGGATCAAGGAGGCCAGGCAGTGGGCACACACACACTTGCACATGCACACAGTACTCACTACAAGTGTTAGAGGTAAGGATTAGCATTTGAGATACAGGTCTGGAAGCTGGGTGTGCTGTAGCTGAGTAACCTTCCAAAGTCAAATGGTCCAGATGATAAATCAAGGCCTCAAGCCTCAGTCCATCTCTTGCCTTTATGCACCCGCCTCCCTTCACATTTTCTTTAGTCCTTCTTTACTATGAATTAAATGTGTATGCCTCTTCCCCAATTCACATGTTGAAATTCTAAATCTCCCTGAAAGTATAGTGTTTAGAGGTAAGTTCTTCTTTTTTTAAAGACAGTATAAAGTAGTATTGGAACAGAAAAATTACAAATGATTCCCTAAACATAATAGCATGAATTTCACAGTGTTGGTTGCATTGGATAGTGTTGTCTTCAAATTAGTTGTTCATATTACCAGATATATGCATGCAAAATTGAAAGAAGAAAGAAAAAATATAAGAAAGTAAGAAGAGAGTAAAAGGAAAAAGAATTGAAAAAAGAAGCCAAAAATAAATTAAAGATTAAGTTCTCCTTTCCACAGATGAGCAGAAAGCTACAGTGCAATTGTCCAAACCTAGGTTAAAAAAAAAAAAATGAGTACTTCATGGTAGAATTAAAACTCTTATATGAAAAGAAACACAGGTTTGCAAAGTAGTTATTAATTATCTTTTTTCATTTAAGCAGTTTCTATTGTGATTTTACCTTTTTCATTTCAAATTGCATTGATTTGGACCTTTTCTCTCCTTTTTTGTCAAATTGGCTAAGGCTGTTTATTGTATTTATCCTAAGAACTAGCTCTTCAATTCTTTAATTATTTGTATATTTTTATCTCAATTTCATTGATTTATGTTCTGATCTTTATAAGTTCCTTCCTTGTACTAGTTTTGGGTTTGGACTGCTCTCATTTTTCTAGGACTTTTGAGTATATCATTAGGTTAACTATTTGGGCTCGCTCAGTTTTTGAGATATGGTCATTCACAGCTACAAACTTCCCTCTTAGACTGTTTTCATTGTTTCCTGCATGTCTTGTTGTGCTGTACTGGTAACTCCACACACACAAAAATGAAAAGATTATGTATTGCAAACATGTACCAAGAAAGGAGAAGTAGTAGAAAGAGGAGATGGAAAGGGGAAGATAACGAGGAGGTGAAAGAAAGAGAGGAGGGAGAGGAGGAGGAAGAGAAAAAGAATCAAGAGATAAAAGGTGGGGGAAAGAAGGGAAAAGAAATGGGATTAAAAAATAGGATTAAGTGGTGTCATGTCCATATCTCCACAAAGAATATAAACATTATGTACTGCAATCATGTACTAATAAAAAAGTCAGAGAGAGAGAGAGAGAGAGAGTGACAGAGACAGAGAGACAGAGACAGAGACAGAGACAGAAACAGAGAGAGGACATTATATGGGATTACAATGGAAAGATGGCCACTCTGTAATCAGGAAGCAAGTTCTCACCAGACATCAGACCACTGGCACCTTGATCTTGAACTGTCTAGTCTCCATATCTGTGAAAAATAAATGTTATTAATTAAACCACCCAGTCTACGGTATTATGTTAGAGCAGCCCGCACTTATCACACATGCCCTTTGCTCTATCTTCACATATTCCTGATACCCTAGTTGTATACCACTAATGGAATGACTGGACCTGAGGGATGGAGATGTTCTTAGCTAGCACCTAGTCCAGGTCTTTCATTTTGCACATAAGGTAAAATAGACCACGGACTCACCCATGGAAACATCATGAGAACAACATGAGCTCATGTAGGCACTAATGGAACAAGAGGGAACAGTGAGATCCCCAGCCTTGTAGACATGAGCTCATACCTAGTTGGTACAAGGTAGGTATCATCCTGTTTCCCATAAGCCACAGAAGCCAGTAGCTGTTAACAAGGTCACATCATCAATCAAAATAAGGATGAACATAAATGAAATCAAACAAGATAAACCAGTGGGTTTAAAGGACATACTTCTACACTTACCTAACATAGAACTTCCCACCCTAATTCACATATGTCTTCCCGTGTCCCACGATCCATCTTATTAGCTGGCTCTTGTCTGTACACAGTACCTCAGATGTCACTTGACAGTGCTCCTCTGTCAGGACCCTCTCTTATACTGTTGCTGCCTCTGGGGGAACTTCTGTCATGTGATTCTGCTTGTGTCCACACTCTGAGCTCACAGACACACAGCCTGTGATCCATTCTTAGGAAGCACCTCTCCTCTGGGCTGCAAGCACCACATGTTTACCAAGGCACCAACATTATTTGCACCCTGATGTATCACAAAGTCTCTCAAATGAAAGCAGCCCCTTAAACTCCAGACTGGAAAAGAAATCCACTGGACTTGAATAAGAGGCAAGTATAGAAACAGATATGATCTCCATTGCTTTTCAACCCACATATTCCCAGCCAAGCCACTTCTCCTGCAAGAATCCAGCTTCCAGCAGTGTCGCACCAAACCAGGTGCACACTTGACAGAGCTGCAGAGCAAGTCAAGCTCAGGCTGGAACCCCCGCTGCATCCAGATCCCTCACTACATCCAGTGTCCTTGACCAAACATAAATATCCTAAATTTTATACATTGCACAACCGGATGAAGGATGTCATTCAACAAAACTTGTTAAGAGTGTCCTTGGCATTTTCTCTCTCCTGGAAGTCACGGGTGAGAGAGCATGTCGCAAGAGCAAGCAAAATTTAAACTGGTTTTCTTTAAGGGAAAAAAGTCATCTAATTGCACAATAAGAAGCATATTGTGAACAGAAAATGATGCCCTGTTTATTGCATGTGTCAATTTATCTATGACTCTATGAGGAAAAGGTCAATGTACCAAAAACCTAGGCTGGGTGTAATTATTGAAATTGAGCATAAATTGAACTCTGAATTTCCTAAAAGCCAAAGTAGAAAATGAAATAGATGAGTTATGTAGTTTTCCTCTACTACCCATCCAAGAGAGTAACAAAGTATCTCATCTAATATTGAGAAGCAAGAGAATGAATGCATTGCATGGATCTCCAAATAAAGGAAATTACCAAAAAAAACATGACCTTTCTCTTTGTGGTCCCCACTGAATCCCCCACTGTTTTTACATCATGGGAAGAAACCAACTTGATCTGACTTCTATGCAAGCATAAGATGAAGCAGCACTTCTTTATTTATTAATTACATAAGAAAGTACTTTGACAAAGACTCACTGCTCTGAGCACCACTAATCCTGTCTCTGATGAGCCCCAGTTTCCTGCAATGACCATACTGTGGTCACACAGCATCATTATAATATCCATTGGAGAGTGAGGTTATAGATGGTTGGCGATGTTCACTGACTCCTCTTTTTCAGCCTAGGCTAGCTCTCTTGTAAGTTCAGGCCATGGAGAGGAATCTTTCAGTCCCTGTCATTCTCTGCTCGCTCTCTACTTCCCCATAACCAGAGCACAAAAGAGTCACTGGGAGTCCACGGTCTTATCTGAAGAAAACTGATCATTTCTTGAGTCCAGGTCACTATAGAGACATCGCAGCCCACATAGCAGAACTCTTATATCCAGGGCCATTCTCCAGAGCAAGTAGGTGTTCAAAGCAGACTTTCGTTGCATGGCTGTGTGATTGGGTCCATAGAGGAAACAGAGGATGCACATTTCCTGGAGAGAAAGGAACCTAGAGAGACATCTAGAAATCAAGGTGTATAGAAAGCAAAAGAGTCCATGGTTCAAATTAGAAACCTCAAATTCATCCTTAACTAGCGGTGTGGCTTTAGGCCCACAGAATAACTTCCTTCAACTGCTTCAACTGCTTCAACAGAAAAATAAAGAGAGTGTGTCTTAGTGTTGTTCTGAAAGTCAATTAAAATATTGGATGTGAAGAAGGTACCAGAGGACCAGATGTGAAATCAGCTCTTGGAAAAGTTTAGCTATTTCATTATTATTTTGTAGTTATTACCCCTATTGCTTAAGTATTATGAGACTTCATAGAGAGATTGGTAGGTTCTGGAAAGAGAGAAAACTCACAACTTTACATGGGTTCCAGAGTCAGAGAAGCTTGTTTTTCAGACAGGTGGGTCAATGGAACAGAATAAAGAATACAGTAAAAACTCAAGCACCTTTGGTTATTTGGTGTTCTATATAAGGGGATAAAATCAGGCCAAAATTTTTCCTCTATAATCTCTTTAATGGTGCTTGGGAAACTAGCTGTCCATATTTAGAAGATTGAATCTAGACCCAAATCTGTGACGATGTTCTAAACTAAAATCAAAATGATTCTAAGATTTAAATGTTAAAACAGAAACAATCTGTTGGAAGATAAAATAAGTAAAACTCTTAAAGACTAAGGCAAAGGCAAAAACATTGTGAACAGACTCCCAATGGCACAAGAATTAACACCAAAAATCAACAAATAGGATCATAGCAAATTGCAAAGTTTCTGGGGGGCTGGGGAGATAGCTCAGTAGAATAAGCACTTGCCTGGCAAGCACAAGAGCCTGAGTTCAATCCCCAGTTTCTCCCAAAAACAAAAAAAAAAGGTTTCTGCACAATGAAGGAAACAGCCAAGTGAGGAGACAACCTACTGGACAGGAAGAGATGTTGCCAGGTACTCCTTGGACAGAAGACTAATACCTCAAATGTACAAAGAGCTCAATATTACAGCACCTAAAATAAAAGACCCAATCAAAATTGGAAACTGAAATGAATAGACACTTCTTAGAAGATGCATTCCAAAGTATGAGATAGATGATTTGCAAATGGAAAGGAAGCCAAGAGATGGAAGAAGGAGAGAGAAAGGAGCTTTTTACGTACACATATCAACTCTCCACAAAGACTGTGATCATTATAAACTGCAAACATGTACTAATAAAAATTGAACAGGAAAGAGTGATCTATTTTTTAATCTGTTTGATTAAGGAAATTTGCACTGCAAAATACCTATGAATATCAGTTTCTTCATCTATCAAGTGGGGACGGTAATACTCTAACAACTTCCTGTTTTTACACACATAAATTTGTTTATGCAGCCAACAGACAAAAAGAAATGTACCAAAAGTGCACACAACATATAAATCACCCTAATTATAGTCCTTGGATTGAGTGAATTCAACAAAAACAGTTGATATGAATTGTGTGAAGCAGAGATTCAAGCGCAGTCTCAAAGGACAAGCAGAGGTAAGTTATAAGCCAAGCAGAGGAAATATTTCAGAATGAGGAGATAGATTTGGACCAGAAAGAATATTAAACATGTGAGCTGTGAGAGGATTTCCCTGTGAGCATTGAAAGGCAGGACTGAATAAAGAAACAACAGACTAAACACCAGGATGGCAGCTGGGGTTCAACAGACAGTAGCCACCATGGACTCCCCAGCAGGGTAAATTGATGAGGTAGAAGTGGTAGAGAGTGATCTCACTAGGACATCCAGAGTAGACGGAGCAAAGCAAGGTGTGAGGGGTGACACCTGGGGACAGGAGATTAGTAAACTTCTGATCACTTCGTAGCACATACAGCTCAACTCCTCATTTCTGACCTAATTGGATTTCAGGTGGGGCTCCACCTGCCCCATTCTACCTGTCACTACTCTTCACAGTATAGATTTCTTTGCTAGGACCCGAGGGATTTGTAGATATGGATTCTATAAGGATTCTAGTCCCTCACCTTCTACTGATTTTTAGCTTAAAACACAGTAGAAAATTATTGACATTATTTCCTTGAAAACCCTTCCCTGCCTGTACCTGTCTGTGTCAATAATTGTCATGTTGGCAATTGGAAATGGGCCTTTGGCAGCTCGCCTAAGAATGTCAAATAGTCTCCATTAGGTTTGAAAGCTCTGAGTTGCAGTAATGGGTTGATACTCTACCTGATATGATTGTACAAAATTATATAATTGATTTCTGGGACACTGTGCCACACAAATTTTATAGGTTTCTTTTATTTTGTGCCTCAAAAGGCAAGTGTGCTTTCATTCATTTCCTTCAATAAGAGGATTTTAAGTCTTGCTCTTGGCTGGTCTAGATTAAGCTCAGATATTTTATAAGGTTCTACACTTTTCTCTCAGTCATTTTATACTTCAAAGCCTGTGATTTTTCATCAGCATCTAGGAGATGGTAATCAAAAGGGAGCCTGAGAATGTTGACTCTCACTAACTTTACAATTCATAAAGCATACCACCATCTCCAGAATAAAATAAGAAATGGAACCTCATTGTTTACATGCTTTTGTAGTGTTTCTTTTGTTTAGGTTTATGATGCTTGTAGATGTGTTTGTTATGTAGCTTGATAGTACTATAACTTGGTTAACACATAATTATTATCTTTAAAGAACCAGCTATGACTGAAGTCAGGAGAGGCTACAGTCAGAGAACAAGGAAAAGGAAAGAAAGTAATGGCTTCTGTTCTGTGTGACTTGTTCTGTTCCTGTCAGTGGATACAAGAACTAATAAGGCTCCCATTCAGGCACGACCGGATTGTCCTGGCCCAAGAAGGGAGCAAAAACTAAACCAGCCACCTTCTATGATGCTCGATCACTGTCCCTAATATCTAAACAATGGCCATGATACATCCCATGCTGAGGGGAAGAAAGAATCCAATGGGCTATGTAGGTGCTGGGGGGACTTGGAAATCAATGTCCCATATAAAAGAGGGATGTTATAAAATGCAAAAAGGGTTTAATAGGAATAATAAATTTCCTTAAAAATACTGAAAGGCAAGAGGAACTGAATTCAAAAAGAAACTTTCTGAAGGAAATGTATTTCCTGTGTTTGGCTCACAACTGAACGCTAAACTAAGTTACAATTAACCTATATCAGAGGATCCTGATTATGAGACAGGCTTTGCAGGCTGAAGTCCTCAGGAAATCGTCTTCCTTTTATTTAATGAAATGCATTTCTGTGAAGTAGAACTTTCAAGTAACTACAAAACAGAGATTTTTTGTCAACGACTATTTTAGGTTATGAAAGACAGCAGCCTGGTAAACACTGTGCACACGGGACCTAAGGTGATGCCTATAACATAGCGTGACCTCCACACGGGGAGGTCTCTAACCAATAACTCTGTTGTCAAGGAGAGCACCCAGTCTTCTACTCTACTCAGGAGACTCCTGAGGGGTTGATCTTCTCAACAGTGCCATAACATGTGTAGTTTTACAGCTTGACATTATAATATTATCAGAATCATCCCAATATTACTTTTCTTTTCTTTTTAAGATCTATTTATTTGGTACAGGGTCTCACCACACAGCTTGGAGTTCAGTGATCCTCTTGTCTCAGCCTCCCCAGGACAGGAATTACAGGCATGCGCCACCATGCCTGATTTCAGTGGCCAGCATGGTGCAGGGGCAGCACAACATGCAGTACAGGGGATCAAGCCCAGGTCCTTCAGCTTGCCAGGCAAAAGCTTAGGCTGTTCAACTATCTCCTTGGTCCATCCCAGCATTTCTTAAATGATAATCATTTCAAATTAATTTTGAAATACCTTTCAACTTCCTTAGAAACACTCCGGAGATAGACTGAGGTATTTTAAATCCAATGTTTACTCATTTTCCAAGCTCAGATTTTACATCATACTTATTCTAAGACATATGAGTAGATGAACTGTGCTAGGCATGACCAGGTACACAAGGACAAAATAAATAAAAATTATGGCCAGTCTTTACATATATTGACTAGAGAAATTATAAATATGAGGCAAAAAAAATAAGGCTCACTAATTGCTTCTCAAAGGATATACTAATCTAGCCAAAATTTTCACAAATTTATTAATATTTCTTGAGAAATTTTAGGTAGAAAAACTCAAGCATCATACTGACACTTGCATCTCTATAGCAGCCAGTCCTTCTTACCTGTATCCAGCTCTCTCATTCTGAACACACAAGAAAATGCTCACATGACAGGCTCGGGACAAAGCCTGAATAGGCGCATTAGACACAATCAGCCTTTTTCAAAGCCATGTCATAGTCCCTCTCAGCGTGGGTCCTGGAAAGAGGAGAAGAGAGGGAAGTTCTAGCTGACTTTCAAGACATGCAGTAAAGCCAAGAAATAAACCTGTACTCTGAGAAGCAACAGAAAATGAAGGCGTGTTTGTTACTACAGCACAAATGAGCCTATCCTGATTTACATCCAGCTTATTTACTTTTATTGTTGAAATGCTGTCAGGGTTTTCTACCTTAGAGCACTGAGGAAAAACAGAAAATAAGAGCCTTCTGATGGCACCACTGGGCTTGAAGGCTTTTGAACATATATAAATGTTTTTATGTTTCACAAGCAAAGAAGGACTACTCAGTACCACATTGTAGGCTTGTTTCTTTATCTCAGAGTGGCAAATTCTCTCCAACTATGTACATCCCCCCTAGGCAGGTGATTTCATACACACAGTGAAATGTATGGTTTCTCTTATATGAGAGACTCAAATATATACACAGAGACAGAAATAGTGATAGAGGGGCCGGGGAGATGGCTCAGTGGAATAACCGCTTCCCTGGCAAGCGCAAGGGCCTGAATTCAATCCCTGGTTCTGCCAAAAAAAAACAAAAAACAAAAAAAAAAAGAAAGAAAGAGATAGAGATAGAGATAGAGAAATGGAAAGATATGAGAGAGAAGAAGTGCACAAAATAGAAAATAAATAAATAGAAGCAGGGAGAGCTTTTGCAAATGAATGGAAGAGCAAGAGATGGAGGGATGGGAGGACAGAGAAGAAAAGGAAGTGAGAAAAACAATTAGAGAAAAAGTTAAAAGAAAGATTTTGCAAATAAGAAGGGGAGCAAGGGTTGAAAGGAGCATGAAGGAGGGGAGGTGTAAGGGACAAAACAACATTATATATATAGAGAGAGATATAGATATAGATATAGATATAGATATAGATATAGATATAGATAT
>NDGM011198525.1:0-11585 GCA_002564305.1 Octomys mimax
CCCTGAATCCATAGGAAAATCTTGAAGAACTAGGGACGTTTCTGAACACGTATGACCTACAAAAGTTGAACCAAGAAGTTATTTTTTTAAATGCATAGGCCAGGCTGGAGAGATAGTTCAGTGGTCTAAGCACCTGCCTGGCAAGCTCAAGGACCCAGGTTCGATCCCTGGTACTACATGCTATGCTGGCCCCAGAGCCCTAGGAGTGGTAATGCACACCTGTAATCTCAGCACTGGGAAAGCTGAGACAAGATCACTACAAATCTGAGCTGTGCGGAAAGACTTTGTACCAAGTAGATAAATAAGTTTGAAAAATGAATTGTGTAGGCCAATAACAAGTAATGATACTGAATGTCTCCCAACAAATTAAGTCATCCAACAAAAACCCAGCAACAGATGGCTTCACTGCTGTTTTTTACCAAATTTTTAAAGAAAAATTAACACCAATATTCCTCAAAATGTACATAAAATTTAATGGGAAGAAATCTACCCACACTCATTCCTTGAGGTCAACGTGACCCTGTTTCTAAAATGTGTCAAGGATAGAATAATGATAACAAAATAAATCTCTGATGATCACAGACTCAAAACTTCTCAAGAAAATACAAACAATTCAAATTTAACAGGGTATTTTTAAAAAAATCATACACCATGATCAACTTGGTTTCATTCCAAGGGTGCAAAGATGTTTCTACATACGCAAATTAATATAATTTATCACAGAAACATAATGAAGGATAAAATCTCATCATCTCAACAGATACAGAAAAAATAATTTAAGAAAATCTAACATCCTGTCATGTTAAAAGCCATGAACAAATTAAGTATAGAAAAATTGTATCTGTAATCCAGGAATAGTGGTGCACACCTGTAATCAGTACTTGGGAGGTAAAGGCAGGAGGATTGCAGTAAGTTTGAGGGCATCCGGGCTACATAGTGAGTTCAAGTACAGCAAGAGCTACACAGTGAGACCCTGTCTCCAAAAAAAAAAAAGGAAAAGAAAACAAAACAAAAACAATTATGTCTCAATGGCTATAATAGGATCAGGAAGACAAGGGAATCTACTCTAACCACTCTCATTTCATATATTACCAACAATGTTAGCAGAGCAATTATAGAAGACAAAGAAATACAAAGACATAGAAACAGGAACAAGAAAATAAATTACCCATGCTTTCTGATAATGTCATTCTATATACAGAGAAACCTAAAACCTCTACTGAAAGACTTTTGGAACTAATGAACTAATTCAATAATGTAGCAGAGCACAAGACATATAACCAATAGCTTTTTTGTACACCAATAATAAAATTTCTGAGATCAGAGTCTATTTACAATAGCTAAATAATAATACTGATACTAAAGATGGAAGAGGAGGAGGAGGAGGAAGAGGAGGAAGAAAAAAACTAAGGAAATAAATGGCTTCTACAATAAAATTTCTAAACATAGATGAAAGAAATTGAAGACCCTCAAATGTGGAAGGCCCCCCCACGTTCATTAATTAGAAGAATTTATATTGTTCAACTATCTCTGCTATCCAAAGTAATCTATAGATTCCATAAAAATATCAATTCCATCAAAATATTGATGACACACTGCACAGAACTGGAAAAACTCGAAAATTCATAAGGAAGTCCAAATAAATCTCAGGCAAAAAAGTAAAGCAGGAGGCATCATAATACCTGATTTAAAAACATGCTACAGAGACACAGTAAAAACAACAGCATGACACTGGCATACTACCAGACATACTGACCAATGGAACATAGTAGGTATCTAAGAAACAAACCACATCTCTACAGCCAACTGATTCTCAACCAAGAGCTGAAGACACACATTGGAGAAAAGACAGTGTTTCGAGCAGTATTTGAAGAAACTGGACACCCCTATGTTCTCTGAGAGCACACTGTCTGGACATTTCTTTCTTGTGTGACAAGTTTTAGATTATCTTAGGGGCTGTCAGTTTGCTACTATGCATGTATTTCATTTTCTACTTTTCATCATTAAAGAACATTCATTTGCCTTTAATTCCTCTGTGTGATCAGTGTTGCCACTAGAACAATACCAGTTCCTCTTATTACTGTCCTTTCCCACTAACACACACTTCATGAATCAGTGATACAGAGGTTTTAAGGACAAGCAGCTTGAAGAGCTACAATTCTGCCTTCTGGTATTTCCTTGGAACTCTCCCACGACCTCCAGTGTGAACTGCTAAATGTTATATTCACTGCGGAGTTGATGTTAGAACATTCTTCCAAGAGCCTCTGAGCTTGATTTGGGTGCAAGTTACACTGGAATTTTCTCGAAGAAATCCAGCAGACATTCTTTTTGGAAGATCTAAAGGGAAACGTCTGCTCCAAATTCTCTTAGAGTTTTAGATCTCTCTTCGGGTGCTGGGATCAGAAGCCAGGTACCAGCGCAGTGCTTCCCACAGCCTAGTGAATACCATCTAAAATAACAGATGAGCTAGGATACTGGCAAGGTTCCCAGAACAGGGACATTTCTCAGCCAGCCCAAAATCTCAGCAGAATGACCGGTTGAAATGTTTTCTGTGAAATTCTGGAAATACAGCAGGAGCGCAAAGCCAGAATCTACCCCTGAGGTATTCGAAACTTGGGTCTCTGGGATACTTCCGCTGTGGCACATGTATTACAAAAGCCACGTGTTTCTTTTCTGTTCGCCCATGCATCATGTCCTCCTATTGGCCGGGCCTTCCCTCCCGAGGCTGGGGGTTGTTCATGCACTGGCCTTTCTGAGGAAATACTCATAACGGTTGACACATGGTGTCAGCTTGAGAAATGAGAAGTTTAGATGCTTAACTAAGCAGTTCAGCAGGGTGTGGAGATCATGAGGTGGGGAGCCTGATTACAGTATACCGGAGGAAAACAGGCTCGCTCTCCCCTGTCCCTTCTGCTCCTGCTGCCCTTGCTGTGTTCTGCCACCTTGAACTGCTGCCCCTGTTCCAAGCCACCTGCCTGGGAGACATCTGATATGGACCGAGATTTGCACAAACTGTGAACTACATAAACCTTTCCATCCTTAATTTTGTGTATTGGGTATTTTGTCTCAGCAATGAGAGAAAAGCAAACAAGACAATACTGTGTACTTCAGTGCCTGTTGCTGAGGCTCCAGGGAGACTCTCCTGTTCTCTTTTCTTCCCCTCAATGAGCAGTATTATGGGTTGGGCAGCCTGCAACACAAACACATTCACTGTGCCAGTGGTGACTGCAGGAGGACATCACACCTCACACATGCTGTGACAATGATTCCAGGTCTGCAGAGGACACTGGGAAGGCCTCATGTCTGGCCTGCTCCTATTTCTAGCTCCAGTGCCTGTCACTGGTTCTAAACCATTTGGGGGCATTTTCTGTTGTCATGATCAGTGGAGATAAACTGATTGTTCCACACATGGGATCCAGGCTGTGAAGCACTCAATGCTGTGCACATAATGGAGATTCTGTAAGTGTCTGCGGCTGCCTGTGGGGAAAGTCCAAAGGGACTTGAGAGGCCGTTCGTTCTGAAATGACATCAGCTGCAGGAAGCCTCTAACAAAACTGTAACATGGCAGGGACTCTAGAGCAGTGAGGCTCCCTCAATTTCAGACCAGACCCTTCCATGGTTATCAGAAAAAGTTTTCTTATTTAGTCTTCTTTACTCCCCAACTGGACTAAACCCCTGGTAACACCTTTCAAGTCTTCTTTCTCTTCCTCTTCTTATTTAGATCTGCACAGAGTTCTTTTAGAAATTTCACAGGAGTCACACCCTGTGGATATTTAGACCTGGCAGACTCAAGGACATATCTGAGCGCCTGACAAGAGCCCAGTAAGGCGCCTGCCCCACACCTCTTCCTGTCACCTGGCCCTCACTGTCTACTTCCTATCTACATGGAGGGGAGCAACTGACCTCACAGGAAGACCACCCAAGCCCCTGAGGTCAAAAGGATAAACTAGTATCTGAATACTAGAAAGCAGAAAGGTCTCAGTTTGCCAGGTCTTATTTACCAAGGCAGTAATAACACTGTAGTATCAAGAAGAAAATTTGCATAGTGGTTCCCAGTTACAATTTGAGATATTATTTCTGTAGTACTTATGAAATCCTTCATCAACAGGGTCTGTAGAAGATATTTTCTTTGCATGCAAAGGATGCTGCTTATCCCCTCTTAAAGCTAAACCAAAATTGTCACTTGTTCAAATACATCACAGTAACATCTTCAATGACTCTTATGTTTCAGAGAAGATAGTATTGAGGGGAACTGGCACTGATTCATAAATGTGTTCACTACCCATCCACTCACTGATTCTCCAAGAATCGTTCAAGCACCTTTTAAACAACCAAGATAATAGATGTGAAAGATGGGGTGTTGGGGGGACTAGCTGTTGTTGAATTGTTGTCCTGTTTTCCATGCTTCAACTTTTTATTAATATTCATTTACTTCTCAAATCACTCCTGAGTGGATTCTGTTTGTACTATCCTATTAATGTTTTGAAACTTTTTTCTGTAGGCCTGGAGATTGAATTCAGGACCTTCATACAAAGCTATGTTCCAGCTCTTTTTAATTTTTTGAAATATGGTCTCACTAGATAGTCTGAGTTAAACTCAAACTTATGGTGCTCCTTCCTCAGGCTCCCAGAGTGCTGGGGTTACAATTCTATGCCACGATACCCAGCTCCTCCTGGAATATTCTGGTAGAGGTCCACCTGACCCCACATCCCTCAGTGCCACCAACCTCAATAGTCACTCCTTTGTGGTCACTACCACTAAGTGCTCTGGTAAAGTCCCGTCTATGAGCCAACAGGGCGTTCTGATTTGGTTCCTGTACTTCTGCCGTGTTTTACAAATTCCCTTTTTCTGCCTACTTTCAAGTATTTAGAGGTTTCAGGATACCATGGACTTTGTTCTTTTCTTCTCTCACAGTGAGTGGATGTCAGAAATGGGGCAGGGGTGCTGATAACAAAATCACTTGGCAACATCTTAAAACCACACTCCACATCGTCCAGAAATCATGATGTGTTTCTGAGGGCAAAGGGTGAACAACTCCCATTACTGTTTTATCTAGATGTCCCCTAAGGTCTCACATGCTCATGGCTCGCACTTTGGGGAGGTGGCTGGATCATGGGGGAGTGATACTCAGAAGGGGATCAGTGCACTCATGAGTTGATAGCTAAGTGATGTTGTGAAGTAGAGCCAGGTCAGAGGAGGCAGCCACTGGGCTATGGCCCAAAGGGTGTACAGTGTCTCCCTCTCCTGCTTCTTGCCTTCGCCCTTTCCCTGCTTCCTGCTCTATGAAGGCAGTTTTCTTCCACTATTCCTCTTGGCTGTACCATCCTACCTTGCAGCCAGGGAAGTATAAACTGAAACCTCTCTAACTGTGAGCTCTAAAAATATACTGCAAAGCTGGGCATGGTAGTGCTTGCCTACAATCCCAGCATTTGGGAAGCTGAGGCAAGAGGATTGCCATGAGTTTGAAGCAACCTACGCTGCATAGTGGGTTCAAGGCCAGCCTGAACTACATAGAAAGACCCTGTCTCAAAAATAAACAGACAAACAAACCTCAGCTTCTTTAAATTGCAGATGTTAGCTATTCTGTCTCAGCACCAAGGGAGTGACGAAGACATCCCCTTTCTGGATGAGATAAGCCACTCCTATTAATTAGATTGTGTCTCTGGTGTCCCTCAAAAGTCTCATGTGTTTGGATGGTGATTGGATTGTGTGAGAACTAGGCTCAGTGCTCTAACTATGTCATCAAGAGGTGGGGACTGGTCAGAAGTCCCCAGTGGGTGGTAGACAGTGGTCACAGGAAGGTGACTCAGAAGTGTATATTTCCACCCTGGCTCCTCCCCTTTCTTTCTGCTTCCTGGCCTCCATGACATGAGAAGCTTTTCCAGATCCTTCTACCATGAGTCTGCCTTGGGAATCATGTGTAATTTTGTATTAAAAATGGAAAATTACCAAAACATCATAAAAACCAAATTTATCCATAGTCTCCCTTCACTGAGATAACCACCATCAATGTGGCTTTGTATACACACACACACACACACACACACACACAAATTAGAATCCTATAGTACAGATTAGGGATAAACAAACTATGCCCCACCATCCAAATCTGACCAACAATATGTTCTGTATATTCTGTAAGGTAGTGATTGTTCTCACATTTTTAAGTGACTGAAACAATATTTAAAAATTTTTTATTTTATGATACATGAAAGGAATATGGAAATGGAAGTTCACTGTCTATAAATGAAGTTTTGTGGAATACAGCCATGCACATTTGTTTATGCATTATTTGTGATTACCTTCACACTATGACAACAATTTGAACAATTCACAGAGTAATATTATCTACAAAGTCAAAAATATTTAACACCTCACATTTTAAACAAAAGATAATAAAGAAATATTATTTTTAGTGACTACTTAATATCTATATCACAGAGGATCTTACATTCAGTTATTCTCTTGTTACAATTTAAAGCAGATTACCTTTAGCTAATTTTAATTGGGCTGAGTCAATTTCATTAATCCTCCCAATCACACCATATTTCTTTAATATAAATCTTTGTAGACTTTTCTGATTTCTACAAATTCCTAAAAGTAGAACGATTGGGTCAAGAGTTATGAATATTTCCAAGTCTCTTCATACAATTGCTAAGTTGTTCTCCAGAAAGTTGGCATTGAGCATACGTACTATCACGATATTTTAGAGCTGGCTTTTTGTTCACCTGACCTCCCCACCATCTTAGTTTCTTTCCTTGTTGCTAAGACACAATACTCCAGACTCAACAGTTCATAGCTGGCTGGCTCCAAGTCTAGGTGGCACAGCAGAAGAGAAACAGTTCATGGTAGGCAGACGGCAGCAAGCCAGCGCCACACAGCTGAGTTGCACAGCAGCCAGGGCCAAGGGCAGCCCTGTCTCTGTGCCTCGCATTCTACCCAGGCTGCACAACCTAAGGCAGGTAGTGCTCACACCCAGGGCGGGCCTTCCCATCATCCACACCCAGAACTCTGCTAAACCAACCAGTGGCCTAGTTTAGCAATCACACAACCTTATCCCCAGCGTCACACACTTAATTGCAGCATCACACACTTTCAATCCAGCCACCTCTGAAAAGCCCTACCTTGGACCACAGGAAGCTTTGGGGGCACATCTAGATGCAAGCCATAATACCCACTACACTTTGCAGACAGGGACTTCAAAATTCTTTCCAGTGTGTGTACTGTGTACATCTCATAGCACATATACAGTATGCGCAGGAAAAAGGAAAAGTCTGACCTCAGTGACTGTTGCCTGCCAAGCCCCATTCCCACACTGCAGAACAGTATTTCTCAATCTCAGTATCTCAGGAACCCAGAGAACATGACGTAGTCCCAGTTTGAAAGACCACCAAAAAAGTCGAGCTCTGCCACCCCTCTAGTGCCAGGGAATTGAAAACACAGATACAGGTAGAATCATTGAAATTTGTCAGCTTAATTAAATACTTAAAGGTAGTCATAAAACTTGAAATTATTTTAGTTGTGCATACATTCCTCTGAGATTTGAGATTTATGAACTCCCGTGGATTTGGGAAAATCTATTCACAAGCAACGCGATGCAGGAAGTGGGGTGGGGAGTGGGCCTAGAAGTGATGTCCGACTGCGCCAATGGGCAGCTTCAGAATCCACAAGCAGTGCTAGAGATGGGCTAGGCCAAGGGGCTGTTCACTGAGAGAGTACAACAGCTAGGAACCACTCAGCCTTTCCACCCTTGCAGGCCCGCTCATCTTCCGGAAGGAATGGTTATGTTTCACCTGAAATTTCTGTTCTGCAGATGGAGTCTAGATACAATTTTCATAAGTTTTGCTGAAAGTACAGCTTAACTTCTGTATCAGAAACTTAAAATATTGTTTAAGAGGAACACTGAAAAAAAAAAACTAACCCTTAAAATTCCCATGAGTTTTTGGCTTCATTAGAGTTTTCAAATTGCCAGATTTACAATTTTGAGAACATTTATATTACAGTTTAGTAATATTCCACTCAAATCTAGCAAGAACAAAATTCTTCAAATATTTTCAACTACAGATAATTGACTGTTATGTCTTTTAAGCTTAACTGTCCATAATAAAGTCACTGCCTTTTCTTTTTAAAGATAACTGGTCTAAACAATTGGTCTAAATGCTGAGAAATTATTCACAGATTGATATTTATATACTTGTCATCATGATTTAAGAAATGCTTTGTCGAAAAACAACCGCAGGATCTTTCAAAAATTACAAACAATGTAACGGATTGATATTACTTAAATGATATAAAAATTTGTGATAGAGAATAGACACATGACAAGAGGAAAAGGCAAAGCGAGTTAATTCAAAGATAGGGTACACTCAGAGATTTCCCATGGAGAGGCTCTATGGAAAAATACACCAAAAACTAGGATGCAATAATTAAATGTACTGCATTATAGAGTACATTTATACCAGAGGTAATAAATAATAATGAAAGAAGTATGAGGCACATGTATGTTTCTATCCCTACCCCTTCTTCAGTACTCTGTGTTTTATGTGCTTCTTTACATTCTTTCTGGGTGTTTTTTTTTTGTATTTTAGGGAAGGGTCTACAAGGTGTTCAGGGACTCACTACTAGGTGGGACCTAGTGATTTTCCTGTTTACAGCCTCTCAAGACCTGGGATTACAGGCGCTTGCCGCCACGCCCCCAGTCTCAGTCACCCGCTCAGTGTGCCCTGGGGGTGGGGCCAGCATGGCAGGCCCAGGGATCAAACCCCCAGCTTGCAGGAGCTTTAATCCACTGAGCTATTTGGCTGGCCCTTGTTTTTTGATATATATATTTTTTTCTTCTATTTATTTTATTTGGTACAGGATCTCACTACACAGCTTAGACTTGTAGTGATCTCCTGTTTCAGCTTCAGTGCTGGAATTGCAGGTGTGTGCCACCACATCTGGTTCCTTGTTTTTGTTTTAAACTGAGGATAAAGGACAGTGGCTTTTTAATAAGCTCCATCACCAGTCCTTTTTTAGAATTTTGAAACAGGGTCTTGCTAAATTGCCTAGGCTGGGTTGAATTTGCCACTGTCTTGCCTTAGCCTTCTAGGTTACTGGGATTACAGGAACATGCCAGCATTCCTGGCTCACGGTTCATAATGTAGTACAAGCTACCTCGCCGGGGCACTGTACTCCCTGCATTCCACATGAGGCAGCACCTTTGCACTCTCCTCTCTGTAATCTCAGTGAAGATTCACTTCACTAGCAGAGGAAGCCATAGCAGCTTTGGGCCCAGATACCAATCCCTAAGCTCCAAGACAGAAGTGGAGAAGTCTGTACCTGAGTCAGAGTCCCATGGCCTCCTCTTCTCTCTCCTCCTAACCTGTGTCCTAGCTAGAATTTTCTGCAAATCTCTCTGAATAAAGGCTAGGTTGTTCATCTGAGTTTCACTAGCAGATAGTATTGCTTGAAGCGATCATTAATAGAAATTCGTTATTTGGATCTTACATGTGTAGGGTGGGAGAGACAACACTAAGCAAACTATGTGAACATTCCACTGCTTAGTGATAGCAGCTTATAATTACTTTAGCATAATAAATGGCAAACAAATCTCATCAAATCTCATGAGTGAAAAACAAAGGAGTTTTCATTAAAAAGTGTTCAATAATGGTTCCACGGCCAGCTATAAGATGTTGCTGAGGGTGTCTGCATCCATCCAAGACATTAACTAGGTGACTTCTAAGGTCTTATGTCCTGTAATACACCACTTCATCAATTCACTCAACATTTGTTATGTACTTAACATTTAAAAAGTACAAGGAGTAACTAAATTCTAGAAACCACATGTGAAATGTTTCGTCTTTTATCTAATACAAATTATACAAAGGTGTAAAACTATATCAAGTGGAGACAGGGTTCTGATATTAAGACTTTATTGAAATATAAAAATAAAACCACTGTTCAACTGTTGAAAAGTACAATTTTTTTTAACACTGGATGGTGTCTATTTGTTTTTGCTGAGACTGATTTTTCTTCCTTAGACACATAAACACTAATGGGAAATCAAGCCATTATGTGGACCTGATTGATTTCTCCCCTCCTATTACCTTCTCTTCCTCCCTCCCCTCCTCTTTCTCTCCCCTTCTCCTTCAGTCCTCCCATGCACTCACCTACTTCTCTGTCAATAGAACTGTTGCTCCGTATGAGAATCCGTGGTTCATAATTTTGGGAAGGGCAAATCTGCCCTCTTCTCTTTGGTAGTAGAAGGCATGACACAGTCCACAAACATTACCCTCCAAGCTGTGATTTGCACAGATCTCTTCACCAGAGTTAGTAAGTTGGTTAGATGTGAGCCTAGGAAGGTGGCTACTCTTCCTACCTCCAGGCGTAAAGGTTGTCCAAGAGTCACAAACAGAGAACCTTGACAATAGTACTAATATTCCAGGATCCGACCTATAATACCTGCATATGTTAGTTACACACACACACCAAAAAAAAAAAAAAAAAATGTGGTACTAAGCATTGAACTCAGGACCTTGTGCTTGTCAGGCAAGCCACAAATACATTCATTCAAAGACATGATACATACTCTTTTGTGACTTCTCAAAATTTAACACATATGTGAAATGAAATCTTAAAGTTAAGGGCCAGCCAAATAGCTCAGCAGATTAAAGAGCCTGCAAGCAGGCACAGGAGCCAAGGGTTCGATCCCCTGGCCTGCTGTGCTGGCCCCGCCCACAATGCACGCTGAGATGGCTATTGAGACTTGGCGTGGTGGCACATGCCTGTAATCCCAGCTCTTGGGAGGCTGTAAACAGGCAGATCACTATGAGTCCAATCTGGTAGTGAGACCCTGAACACCCTCTAGACCCTTCCCTAAAATGCAAAAAAGAAAGAAAGAAAGAAATCAGTCTTAGTTATATCTCTTTATAACTTGAGAGTCAGAAAAAGAACTGCCTCTGGTATCATTTAGAAAATATATGCCACTTTGGAATATGGTTTTTGAAGAGCACAAAGGGTCAATTGATGAGGATCAACTCAGTCTTTCCAACATCCAGTATTTCACATCTCCAGATCCAAAATGTCTAAATGGAACTTTAATTTTAAGTAGTTGAAGATCTTCAGCTTGGTGTCTATAATAAAATGTCAACTAATGATTATGTGGTCATACTCTCTTTTTCTGCCAAGCAAGAAGATAAAATGCTTCAAATCATTTATCTCCAAATACCTTCGAAATAAGCATCATGGGACAGCTGTCAAGTTGAACCTCAAGTGATCTTTCCTATCTCCATTATTTAATATATGTCTGGATTCAGTACCATTATTACCTTTGCCTGTCATCACTTAGATTATCTGCCATGGTGATGACAATTGGGTCAGAAGGAACAGCAGGAAGTACATTTTCTTAGGTTAACCTATAAAGTCTCAGTATGTTAGTGTTCATGGGTGACTAATGTCATCTTCTGTATTCTATTATCTACTTGACAGTAAGTATCCTATAAAAATATATTAATACTCATAGAATTTCTGAAAATTCAATAAATATCTGGGGTTTAGGCTGCATTTTTTTAAAGTTAATAGTCTTTTTTTTTTTTTTTTTTTTT
>NDGM011198527.1:0-12300 GCA_002564305.1 Octomys mimax
TTATTAATCAAGTTAGTAATGTGTCAAAATACAAAATCAACACAAAAATCAACGGAATTCTTATACATTAAAATTGAAGTCACTGAAAAAGAAAATAGGAAAACATTACTGTTCTCAATAGTATCAAGAAAAATTAAATATATTAGAGTTCATAAAGATATCTCCTGTTCCTTGATAGGCAGTATCGACGTTGTCAAAATTTCAATTATTCCAAAACTGATAAAAATATTTATTGCAATTCCAATCGAAATATCAATGTCATTTTTCATGGAGCTAGAGAAACTAATGCAAAATTGATATGGAATTAGAAAAGATCCAGCATTGCAAAAGCAATCCTGGGCAAAAAGAACAAAGCAGTAGGTATCATAATACCTGATTTCAAGAAATATCACAAATGACTATGATATAAAAAACTGCATAGTCCTGGCACAGAAGCAGACATGCAGATGAATGGAAAACTGCAGAGGATTTTCAATCTCAGGGACCTTCAACTATCTGATCTTTGACAAAAGGGCTAAAATCATGCTGGAGGAAGGAAAGCTTCTTTAGTAAGTGCTTCTGGGAAAATAGGGAATCTACCTGCATAAGATTGAATCTAGACTCAATATAAATATTAAATATAAAATAAAGAATCAACAAATGTGTTCATATCAAATTAAAAAGCTTCTGTACATTAAAAGAAAAACCAGCAGAGTGAAGAAACGATCTCCAAAATGGAAAAAAATGTTTCCAGATACTTCTCAGACAGAAGGATTTATCTAGAATATGTAAAGAACCCAAGTTAACTAGACATTCAACCTCCCAAAATAAAAAATTCAATCAAAAATTGGACAAAGACACTTCTGAGAAGTACAAATAACTAATAAATACAGGAAGAAATGTTCAAAATCTTTGGTCAGTGGAGAAATGCAAATGAAAATAATACTGAGATTCCATCTTACTGCACAAAGTACAGCTATCATCAGGAAACCTAATGGCAGCTAGGCTGTGGGAGTGGAGGTGGGGTGGGAACCCTTTCACATTATTGGTGGGAATGTAAACTACTAAGTGTAAAAACTATGGAAATCAGTATAAATAATGTTCAAATAAGTAAAACTAGAAACTCCATTTAACCTACCTATTCCCCTTCTAGGTATTTTCCTAAAAGAGTTAAAGTCATTATAGTACAGTGATACATACATATTAATTTGTTTATAGCAGCATAATAGCTAATTCTTGAAAGTTGACAATATGTCTATCCACAGATGCACGAATATACAAAATGTATTACAGAATAGCATTCTAAGAAAAGCAAGGATAACCTTGGGTCATTATTTAGGAAAATAGATATACTTTGAGACTGTAATGTTAAAGGAATAAATAAAACAAATAAGCTTAAATGTCACATGATTTCACCTATACAGAAACCCAATAAAGAGATAAAAAAGATAAATAACAAGAAATAAATATTTTACAAAAGTGAAGAGGACCATGGCATAGACAGAGGGTGGAGTGAAAAAGTGCGGAAGGGAATGAAACAAAATTGAGATGGATTATGTACATGCAGTAACTCACCACTAGAAATGTCACTATTCTTTACTGCAAATAAAAATAAATTTTAAAACAGTGAAAGAAAAGTTAATACTAAATATATATATACATATACTTTTATCATATATTTAAAAAGCATATATATATACTTTTTATCATATATGATAAAAATAGATTAAATGATATGATAAAGAAAATGCTTCTGAACAGCACAGAAATATTTATGACAACTAAAATATGCTTTCAATTTGGTGATAATTCACTTCCTTGCATTATCTCATTTTCCTTTCTCCAGAAATACTATGTTATAATGAGCCATTCTTTCATCCTTCTATGTCTTCATATTACTTCCTCTGTCTGAATGGTTCTTCTCTTACTCTTCCAACAGGCAATACATTATTTATTCTTCAATTCCCAACTCAAATGCTAATTATTGTTAGATAATTCCCTTGATCTAACCAGGCAAAACTGTAATTTCTGCCCTGTGTCTCCTACAATCTTTCAACTCAACAACTGTACCATCTGGAATTTTTTGTGGATGTATTAATCCCTCCACTTAGTACTTTATTATCTTCTAAATAAACAGAGTAATTTTTTGTTCACCTCTGAATCCTAGAACCTAACACAAGGCCCAGCACACAATAGATACTCCATAATGTTTGTTAATTGTAAAACCCAAAGTTAGGGAAAGGACATATATAACAATGAAGAGAAAGGGCCAGCCAAATAGCTTAATGGATTAAAGTGCCTGTAAGCAGGCTCAGGGGCCAGGGGTTTGATCCCCAGGGCCTGCCCTGCCAGCCCCGCCCCTGGGATATGTTGAGACTAGGAGTGGTGGCGCATGCCTATAATCCCAGTTCTGGGGACGCTGTGAACAGATGGATCACTATGAGTCCAATCTAGTAGTGAGACCCTGAATACTGTAAATGCTTCCCTAAAATAGAAAAAACAAAACAAAACAGTAAAGAGAACCTGTATTATAGGAAAAAGCACACTGGAAAGTAAAAGTGGAAAGGAGTCTACTGACCTTCCACTAAAGAAAATAATAAATGGAAATCAAGTCTGTATTTTAATTGTGCTACTTGTAATATTTTTCCTTATTTTTAACTAATTTCTATGTATTCAGAGTATGCATAATTCTTGAATGTACAGTGATATTTATTCATGTTTTATTATAACCATTCTATTAAATATTTTAATCAATGAACACTTTTTATATTTCTAGCCTTTTATAATGATAAACTTAACCCAATCACTCTACTTCCTTAAATCCTCAGCATAATTTAGAAATTGATTACATCTTTTCTTATTACAGTGATGCTATTGAAAGGGGCCCAAGGTTAAGATAAAACAATTCTACTATACCAAGCTACAGAAGAAATATACTTAGAAAATCCAACAACAAAAAATATATATATATAATATATATTATATATAGTATTTTAGGGAAGGCTTTTCAGGGTGTTCAGGGTCTCACTACTAGATGCGACTCGTAGTGATCCACCTGTTCACAGCTTCCCAAAAGATGGAATTAGAGGTGCGTGCCGCCACAACCAGTCTCAATTACTGTCTCAGTGCACCCCAGGGGTAGGGCTAGCACAGCAGGCCAGGGGATCGAACCCCCAGGCCCTGCACCTGCTTGTAGGAGCTTTGAAGAATATGATTTTACCTGTTTAATGTTTGACTTGCATCACATAAAATGAAGACAAATCAAATATCTATTTAAATGTGATTTTCTTTCTGTAAAATGTGAATTAAAATTACATAGTATAGAGATATACGAAAATAAAATATGACACTGAATATAGAGTATGTGGCACTGTACTCAGATCATGATAGCTAGTATCTAGCCAGAGTTGTTATAACTTGAGAAACAGCTCAAGCATTCTAGAAGCTAGAATTTTCTACCCTTGAATGGCTGGAGTCTTGGCTTCCTAGGTGCAAAGCAACCATGGAATTTGCATATGATTATGATCTTCTTCCAAAGACCACTAGCTGACAAAAACAAGGAGAAAAAGTGAAAAATGAGCATACTTCGTTTTGTAATAAAACCCAACCACAAAGCTTCATTATCCTTTGTTTATACCTGTCTGTTGGCAGTACTGTCTCATCTAGTAGAGATCTATACTCCATAACGCTATGCCCCAAACCCAAAGTCAGCTCTGATGTGTTGTCCTCAATAGACTCTTCAAACTAATACCATCTCTCTTGCCATTCCTATGGAGGTTGGGAAGAATATTACCTTGGTGAATAGAGTGATGAACTCACTGGAAGATAACCTGAATTTTAATCCCTGGCTTAGACTTGACTACCCTCCCTTTTCATTTGGCTATGGATATCACTGGTATAACTGTGTGCATCATACTTCTGCTCTGCCTTTAGTCAAGATAGTCTATCACCAAGAAATGTTGATTATGTTTCAGATTATGTTTGCTATGTGTATAAGAAACAAGAAAATACATTCCACAAAGGAGAAAGGACATGTAATGGGCTGTGCAAAGAAGCAAAATGTTTTAAGCATTAAGTAAGGTAAACAGAAGGAGGAGAAGAAATTATTGTAAGGAAGCTAACAAAATAGCGGTAATGTTCTGAGATTCAATACAGTTTTCCTGGTAACATTATTGTGACTAAAACTAAGGCAGCAGTAAGGTGTATCAGTCAGTAAAGGGGTGAGACTGTTGGTCTCTTTCAAGATGCCACATCTGTGTAAACTAATTTATTTGTGTATTCTCCCATTCTTTCTTTGGGAAGCACAATAAAAATGTGATGAATAATATATGAAAAGAAAATTTGTTATTGTTAAAGGGGTATTGCCCTTAATCATTCTCAAAACAGTCTCTCTCACTTCTAACACATTTACTTCACCATTCTTGCCACTTTCTGAAAGAGTTCTGGAAGTCTTTTTCCTATTTATAGTTGTGCTGTCATGCCTAACTCTGCACCTGAATCAATACCTTTCATAGTCACTTTGACTTTGTGAAAAAGACAGAAGTCATACTGTGTCAGATCTAGAGACTAAAACAGGTAAAGACAGTGTAATGTCTTCACAAGAGAGCTTTCTGTTGGATGGTACTTGACAACAACATTCATTGTATTTATTATCTCACCTTATATAGACACTCACCAAAGAGAACCTTATGAACTACTTCAGAAAGTAGCAAGACTGATGGAATAAGTATGTTCAAAGTGATAACTGGGGGTATTTCAAGGAGGAGTAAAGGCAATGTGACTTTCTCTGTAATAAATTTGTAAAAATTTGAACATCCACTGTGTATTTAGATCACACTTCACACATGTCATAATTCTTGAATTGCTATTGCCACAGAAAATGTATGAGAAACCATAGTATGTAGGTAAGTGACTACAGTTGTCTGCTCTTTAGTTTTCCTATTTACAAAACAGTAAAAGTAGAGTTCTAACATTAGAATGGTAGAAAGCTAGAAAGATCTTTTTCTCAACTCCCATTGAAAGCACTTATTATGCATTAAGTAAAATTACTTTTTATATATTTTCTCATCTTTATCTCATCACATTCCATCCCAAATTTACCAATTAGGAAACTGAGGATCAGAAAGGTCTAATGTGCAGAGCTAATGTTAGTGTTCAGGCTTGACTACTTTCAACAATCTGTTGTCTTAATTCTATAGCTATTTCAAATAAACTCTAAATTCCTCACTTAACAATGAAGAAAAGAAAACCCAGACAGAGGAAACTTGGCCAAGTAGCAGTATATATTATTTATACAATCAATATCATTTCTGAGAACTTAGTATATGCCAAGCCTGTGAAAAATAACAAGGACAAACATAAATAAATCTCTAATCTTACTGTCTGCCCTTACTGGAGTTATAGTAGACTAAAATGTGGACAGATTATTTTTGTTTTTGTGGTACTGGGGATTGAACTCAGGACCCTGCACTTGACAGGCAAGCACTTATTCTACTGAGTTATCTCCCCGGCCCAATGGACAGATTATTTTCATCAAAGGTCAAAAACTGTTTTCTCAACAATAATAATATTATTGTTTTCTCAATAATACCAAATTTCTATTTTGAAGGCAAAATTGAGCCTATGTCCTATGCTTCCTGATTCCTGAGAGAATCAAATGACTTATGGGGTCCATTCTATTTTTGAAATTCTATGTCCTTACATCATCTATTTGGTACATACTCATTACTTACTTATAAAATGGCACACAAATAACTTCCCGAATACTTCATTGTTTACCATTATGTTCACTGATAACCATAATCATTTCTAAACATGTAAAGACCTAGAACTTTTTATATATCCTTTTGCTATCAAGAACTATATAATCACATAAACACCATGCTCTCCCTTCACAGCAGCACACAAACATAACAAAAATCTCTAAAACAATCTGATGTAGCAGATTTATTAAACATTTATGAAGCCCTAGTTCCAGGCATTAAACAAAATACTAACAGTACAATCCAGAGTTTAAGGCATAAAAGGGTGGTACATCCTCAGGGTGATTTCAGCATCAAGGAGAAAGCAGGAAAATAACCCATTGCTAATACTGCAAGGTACAGTGGTAAGAAATGGACGTTTCCAGTCAAGTAAATCTATATTTCCAAGGAAGCGTATTTACCTTTTCCTAATTACAGAACTTTGGGCAAATGACTTTAGAGCTAGGGGTTCCTAATTTACATATTGGAGTAATCAAATTTTATAAGATTATTTTGAGGATTAAGTAAAATAACATGTACTTACAAGACCTTAATAACTATTGGTCTTCTTCCCATAATAGTCAAAATGTATATGGGAGTTTGTTTGATTTTCCCTATCAGTAACATCTTTCATTTGTCATGCAAAATTACGTACTCCCTCCTATCAGCTCCCTGAGTTTATTTTGGCCTATATATAGCCTCTGCTAAATTCCTTCTTCTCAAGTCTCAGTTCCCAAACTATAATCCATAACTGAATTCTGTATTTCCTGCATAGTATAAAATTTTCAGATAGTTAAGGCTAAACTTATAAAAGTGTAGAGAGATCTAATCATTATGCATGACCAACTACTGAGCTTGTCAAAAACCAACTTAGATTAATTAGAGAAATTATTAACTATTTACAAATTCATGTTCTTTAAAGTTTGAGTAAAAGCATGAAGGTCAGAATTTTATGGCAATAATTCTGACTCAACCTTTTTCAATAGTGTGATATTCTTCTAAGCGGCCGGGGAGCTGGCTCAGTGGAATAAGCACTTTCCTGGCAAGCGCAGTGGCCTGAGTTCAATCCCCAGTTCCGCCAAAAAAAAAAAGGAAGAAGACCTTTATGTCTCCATTTCTTTGAATATAAGATGTAGATTATAACAATATCAACTTCATGGGTTGATGTGATAATTAAATAACATGAGAAAATATCATGCTCAAAATATTATTGTTATTATTGTCATCCATGAACTTTTCAACCCTAATTTATTAAAAGCCCATAATCTGCTGCTCTTTTCTTTTCTTTTTTTAACTTCAGTGTATTTGGTTGTTACAGGGTCTCACTATGCAGCTTGGGTTCATAGTGATCCTCCTGTTTTTCAGCCTCCCGAGCACTGGGATTACAGGTTTACACCACTACACCAAGACTTCGGCCAGTTCAGTCTGCCCTGGGAGTGGGACTGGCATTGCATGTGGTGCCAGGGATCAAACTGAAGTCCCTGTGCTTGCTTAAGCTTACCTAAGCAGGAGCTTTAGTCTGCTGAGCTATCCCACCAGCCCCTGCTTCTCTCTTTTCAATTTCCTCTTCCACCGTCTCTTTTACTTACAGTACAGTTATTCCTTAATTTACAATAGAGTTACAGTCCTATGAACCCAACCTAAGATGAAAATATTACAAGTCAAAATGCCTATAATATATCTAACCTACTGAACCCCACTGCTTTCATACAGTATACTCTAGAGTAGCAGTTGTTTACCTTCATGATCACATGCACTGGAAGGTACAGCTTGAAGAAATGGTGTCACATCCAGACTGTTAGCCCAGAAAAATACCAAAAATCAATATTGGAAGTACAGTTTTTATTTACTACATATTGCTTATACAACATTAACAAATCAAAAACATTAACTAGAAGCACTGAAAGTCAGGGACTGTCTATATTTAAAAGAAGTAACCAAATAAAGGAAACTGAATCAAATCATAATTTTACTAACCACATTTTTTTTTTTTTCAGAACTGGGGATTGAACTCAGGCCCTTGTGCTTGCCAGGCCATCTCCCTGGGCCTCTAACCACAATTTTGACAATTAAATCTGATGAAATTGTTAATGATTGAAAAATTGTCATTTTTCTTATTTTAAAATGTAAGATATAACCACCACACTAAGAAGGTGAGGCAGGGGGACTGTAAATTTCAGCCCAGCTTAGTGAGTAAGTGAGTGAGATCTCTCAAAATAAACACTAAAAATAAGAGAAAGGCATATGATGTAGCTCAAAGTGAAGACGTTAGGTTCAAGTCCCAATTTCTCACTACTTTAAAAATATAAAGCACAGTAACCTCATCAACAAAATTATAACAGAAGATGATTTTATTATCAATAATATCTTTGATTATCTAAACATATTCAATTTGATATATTACTCATTGCAACAGATCCAAGCATTAACGGTTTCATTAGACTTAATCATTCTTTAAATTCTCCTGTTGATCCTCTTAGCAGGTATAAGAATGTCCCATTTCCAAATTTTGTCTCAGTTTTAGAAATTACTTACTGCTTCTTGGACTTGTCTTGGATAGAAATTCTTCAAAAAAAAATTATTTTACGTTTCTGTTTGTGAAACTCTTCTAGTAACATTAAATTGTTTTATGTTTGGTTATCTTTTCTAGGGATAGCTACCCTCTCCCCTTCTTTGACATGAGAATCCTAATGTATTCTTCAATATATCACTTAATCCATTCCTCCAGGAAACTAATCCCAAACCATTTGTCTGGAGTTTTAAAGTTCTTTTTTTTTTTTTCTTTTTGCGGAACTGGGGATTGAACTCAGGCCCTTTGCACTTGCCAGGAAAGCACTTATTCCACTGAGCCATCTCCCCAGCCCTAAAGCACCTAAAACATTAGAATTTACCAGATCATTCCTGAAATATCTTGTTGATATGAATCTTTCCTCCAATAATGTAAACTCTCAGGTACGAAGACTATTTTATTTATCTCTGCATTCTCCAGCCTCTAGCTCCGAACATGTTTATGAAACTCAATGTTTACTCAAGTCAAAGAATAGTGGACAGAGGTGCATCATAGACTTGACCCAACAGAAAAATGAAATAGGAGAGCTGTCAATATCTACTTATTTTATATCTTATAGGAGTTTCACCTTGATAATAACACTAGTAAATAATATTGAAAGCTAATATTTATTTAACATAGATCTTGAACCATATACTTTACAAAGTGCTTTCCTGTTATCTCATTTAGTAATCTGCAAACAAATTTATGAAGTTTATTGGTTTTTCAAAGATGCCATAATAAACATTTCAAAATGGCTGGCTTGAACAATAGAAAGCTATTTTCCAGCAAATCTAGAAACTACAAATACAAGATCAAGGTGTAAGATGCTTTGGTTTCTTATAAGAGCTTTCTCTTTCACTTGCAGATGGCTTTCTTTTAAAAAATTTATTAATGGGGCTGGGGAGATGGCTCAGTAGAGTAAATGCTTGCCTGGCAAGCACAAGGGCCTGAGTTCAATCCCCGGTTCCGCCAAAAATAAAAAATAAATAAACAAATAAATAATTTATTAGTATATGCTTGTGATATAGCATGATTATGTTCAGTTTTGGTTACTAATACATGCATATGTTGATTCTTGATCATTTTTATCTCCCCTCCCCTAATCTATCTTCCCTTTTTCTTCCTATTCCAGATGCCCTTCCCATCTCTACAGTCTACCTCCCTGTTTCTTAACATATCTTTTTTATTTTGTTCTTTGAATTATTTATATTTTGGGTCTCACATATTAGAAAAAGAATGAGACATTTATCCTTCTGTGAAAGACTTATTTCACTTAGTGTTACGGTCATAAGATCCTCACCTTACTGTTTCTGCTTGTGTTGTCTGTGTCCTAATCTCTTCTTATCAGGACATCACACATATTGGATTAGGACCCATGCTAAGGGCTTCATTTTAACATAATTATCTCTATAAAGGCCCTGTCTCCAGCAGAGTCATTACTAGAAGTACTGAGATTTAGGGCTTAAATATTTCATTTTGAAGGGCACAAAATTCAGCCCATAACAGGTAAGTAATATTTTTTCTTTTATAAAAATTTAGTAAACCAACTAATTTAGTGTGACAAATACAATTTAAAATGGGCCTAAGTTAACCTGACCTCCTGATGTTCACATTGCTGTTTAATATCTCTTCAGGGTAAGAATGGAAACTGTTTCTTATTTCTGACAAATACAAAGATTAAGAGCTGTCATATATACAATTGAGTTATATAAGACGCTCAATTCCATCTTGCTACATGATTCTATTGCGCTTTCAGCCCTCCTGCTTCGAGAAAGCCAATGGCCTGACCAGCAATACCCAGCTAAGAGGTAGTTAGGAAATGAGGCCTCAATCAAAAGGTTGCAAGGAATTGAAAACTGCCAAAACTCCTGCGCAGTTGGGAGACATTCATATGCAATTAAAGTAAGACTCCCAACACTTGGTTACAGCCTCTGGAGAAAGTTTAATGCAGAGGACCCAGCTAAAGTATGACTAAATTTTTTTTTTTCTTTTTTTACCAGAGATCAAACTCAGGATCTTGCTCTCACCAAGAAGATGTTAATGACACTGAGCTATGTCCTGGACCTAGATTCTTGACTGCAATACACAATTAGACAACTGGTGATATCACTCCAAATTTACACATCAATTAATTGATGTCTAATTCAAACTCAAATTTCTGTGACCCAAAGACCCTCAATCTAGACGAATATCTACATGAAATGCCACTGCAAAGATTACCTAGAACATTTTCCAAAGTATTAGCACATTTCCTGGTACATCATAAGCATTCCTTCAGTGACTTTTGTAGCTTTTGCGTTAAAGTCATACAATTATACCTACCTTCAAACAAAATTAAATAGCACTTAAAACTACAAAAGAAAAAAGGCTTAAATCATAAGTAGGATCCCCTGTGATGGGAGGGAAGAATACTGGCAACTTGTATTTCTCAGAAGAAAACAAAGAACGTGACAAAAGTTAACGTATTTAGAGAAAAAATTATCTTTAATACAAATAGTTTATTAAAAATTGAGAGCTCAGGTTTTGAAGGGGAGGGCTAGAATAGTTTTTGTTCTCAGTTCCACATGCCTACCAACATTTCCTTACATGTCTATGGTACCTTCTGCCCTCCCTCCAGCTCCTTGCTAAAACTGGGAGTCAATGGATACAACCAGAAAATTTATTTCAGCAACAATGTGTAGGAACCACTATTAAATACTAAAAACTTTATCACTGGTAACTTCTCCCTACTTCAGAAATTATAGTATAGTCTGTAGCAAGACTTTTCACTTTAAAGTTAGAACAACCAAAAAACCCTTCATTTATATATGATTATTTTTGAGATAATATTTGCTCACATCTGATCTTTTCATGCTGTTTATAATCAAAATCTTAATATTCTTCTTACACATTTTGAATAAAAAATGTAAATGTTGATCATATACCAAAAAGGAGCAATTGCTACATATAATACAAAAATAAATTCATACCTGTCATCATTTGAAATTTGTAATTTTTCCATGTTCACATTGCTCAGTAAAATATCACTGCACAGAGCTAATTATAATTATATTCAGAATAGAATCTGCCCTTAACTGGAATCACATGCAACAGTTCACACAAATATGTTCCCATGTCCTTGGGGCTACTGAAATGAAAAAAATCTACCCTGTTCCAGGAAGTATTCCACACAAGAGCTGGTTTTGGGTGAAGTGGGTAAAGAGAATTGCAGCAGGCATGAGAAGTACTAAGGCATGAAAAACAGAAAACCCATAGAACAAGGCCTAAGGAACCCAGGCTCTGAAATTAGAAAAGCTTTCTTAAAAGCAGGTAAAACCTCAGCTGTCTTTTTTCAATTTTTTCTCCTGAAGTTATTCTTGCTATTCCAGTGTTGAGTAAGAATACACAGTAATTATCCAGAGAAAGAGTGAGAATAAGGCAGAGCTGTCCAGGACATAGGAGTGTTTGGAGCAGGGCATGCAACTATAAATAGCACAGTATATTGGTGAATTAAAAGAAGTGGCCAATAGTACATTAATATTTGGATTGATTAGAAGTAGGGCTAAAGAAGCAGATGGAGCCCAAATGATAAAAGGATTGTCTATAACCTGAGATGAACTTTAATCCTTGGAAGGGTGATAAATTTTTAGAAAATTCATTCATTCGTTCAAGTAGCAGGCTAGTATGAAGTTATTGTCATAGTTTAGGAAAAGAAGATGAGATTCAAACTAGCAGGAAACTAGTTTGTGAATAAGTAATATTTATTGAGCATTTATATTTGGTAAGTATTACTCTAGATTGTAGCGTTATAAAGATGAACATTACGGAATCTTTTCCTATAAGCAACTCACTCTGTAGTGGAACCTGACAGGCAATTAAAATTAATAAATCACTTCAGATTCCAATGAAAGCCATACAAATAAATAAAATCCAGATTAGGCTTAAGGAACTTCTTTATGTTTCACTACAGCGGGACTGAGGATATAGCTCAGCTGCATATTGCCTGCCTAGCAAGTACAACGTCTCAAGTTCAATCCCTGGTACTGAAAA
>NDGM011198530.1:0-14715 GCA_002564305.1 Octomys mimax
CCCCCCCCCAAGACCAAGGCACGATTAGAAGATGGGATTTTGCAGCTTAATCCTGATCTCCAAGGGATGGCGAGAAGTTGAAGGGTAGCATCAGTGGCCACTGATGCAATCAGGTTCATGAGCAATGAAGTCCCCATAAAGATCCAAAGGGTCAGGTTGGGAGAAGCCCGGACAGCTGAACTCGCATGGCGGTTCTTGGGCGGCACGGAAGCCTTAAGCCCTTGCCTCTCAGACCTCACCCTGTGCACCTCTTCATCCATATCCTTTGTAATAAACCAGGAAAATGAGGAGCTGCTGTAGCCAATTAATGGGATCTAAGGAGGAGGCACAGGGAGTCCCATTACAGGTGTTTGGTCAGAGGCTTGAGTTAAACCACCTTGGGTTGGGCTTGGGACTGGTGTGGGAAGTGGGGGCAGTGACTTGGGGTCTGTCACTGCCTGCAGACAGATAGTGCCAGGGAAAAAAATGAATTAGAGGACACCCAGTGGTGTCCACCCAGAATGGCTTGTGTTTTGGTGAGAGAGAAGTCCCCACAAATGTCTCTGTGTCCAGGTCACAGAGATATTTTATGTTGTATGCCAGAGGAGAAGCTGAGTTTCTTATCACTGTGAAAGATCAGTGAGTGAAAGAGGTTCTGGGGACAGGGACAGAAAGGAGGGAGGGAGGCAGCAGGGAGGGATGCGCCCAGGCCCTGGGCTGAAGGTGCAGCTGTGGAGGGGTCACGCACTGCCTCGGGCCACATGAGGAGCTGGAATCTCAGCCTGAGCCGCAGGGGAGCCTCGCAAGGGTTTCAGGAGGGGCTGACATGTTTTGATTAACCTGACCAGATAAGTCAGCCAGAAGCGGCACTTGTCAAAAATAGAGCCAAGTGATCTAACGGAGGCTTGCTGGGGTCCTGAGAGGGGAGGAGTCATGTTTCCAGAGAGCTGCAGCTCGACTCTTTCTCCACAGGGTTCTGCCTGCCCCATCCCTTTGTGCCCTCACCTGAGTGTGGATCCCCTGGGTCAGAGAAACCTCCAAACCCTCTCTTGCTGTCCCCGCTGTCCCGGCTCCATATGCTCCCCTCTTCCCAGAGGATGTGGACACCAAGGAAAAAAGGCAAATGGCAAACTAAGCTGTGGTCACAGGCGGAGCATTGGGCCTGTCATCTTTTCATAAATTAAATGTAAACTGTAAAAATTGATTATTTAAGGAATAATTGCCATTATTTTCTAATGTAAGAAAGCAGGGATAAATGCCGTGATGGATTACTGAACCAGAAGGAAGAGGAGCATTTAATTAATTTCACAAGACTGCTAAAAAGCAGTCACCATGAAATCCAGGTCTGCCTTCAGCCACGCCAGGCTGCAGCCGGCTCTGTACCCGCCGGCATGTACCTACCCAGCTGGGCCCACTCTACTGGGGAGCCCTTCCCTGGTGAGCTCAGGCCAGGGTGCAGGAAGGCAAGGGTGTCGGGGCTCGGCTGGGCTTCCGGTCTGGACTTGTGTGACAGCCAGGAGAGCTGACTGAGCAGAGGGGAGGCCAGAGGAGGCCCAGAACCTGGGCCCTGGAAAGTGGAGGCCAGGCTCAGCACTTCACAAAGCCTTCTACCCAAGTCAAGGGCACTGCTGGCTTCACACACTCACCCTGGGCTCCATGGCCAGAGCAGACCTAAGGCACACGGGCTTTGAGAAGGGGCCCACGTTCATCCTTCATGCAGCTGAGCTCAGCGACCCCTTCTCTCAAGCTCTGCATCTGGCTCTTTTCCTAATCTTTGCAACCTCCTAGGTGATCAAGATGATAGTGACACTTTACTTAAAACCCACTCTGCCCCCACTTGCTATGGCATGTGCTCTGGAGCATGCCATGATTGAATCCCCTCAGCGAGCCCACTCTGTTCCCATTTCACGATAGAAAGCTTGAGGTTCAACGGGGTAAGCAGGTTCCCACTCACTTGTGGTAAGTGGCAGAGTCAGGATTTACGTTCACGCCTGGGAATCCAACACTCCCCTCTTGTGTCTCTGGCCGCTGTCTCAGCTCTTTCCCCCAGCCCCCAAGGGTCCTCATTAGAGTCCTGGGATGGGGCTCTGATGATTGCGAGGGGAGATTGCTGGGGTGTTGTGACCACTTTCAGAAGCAGCACTTCCCCGGCCAGGCCAGCCTCACTTGATCGGTGTGTAATTGCCAGTTGGAACAACAACCTGCAGATGCAGGGCCTGTCTCTTGCCCCGCACCTGGACCCTGCTGCCCCACCTCTGTCTCCTGTCTCCATCTGGCACCTGCCCCTCTCAGCTGCACTCCAGCACCAGGCCCAGGAAACACAAACATTCCTTGACCTGAAGCCCAGTTCCTTTCTCCGTCCCCACTGCAAACACTGGCTGAACATGCATGTGCCCTTTACAGAATATTGTGTTAAACACACAGAGTCCAAGGCCTGCATCAATCAGCAGGGAGTCTCAAGCACACAGGGGATAATTCTTACTCTACAAACATGCAGGGCAGAGGGGGTCCAGAGAAGGGGTTCTTTCCACATCACTCTGGGAGGAGGGGACATTTTATGGTCCCTCAAGGATGAGAAGAGCAGAGAAGGCTGCCACCTACCAAGGGAGAAAGCAGCTCCGAGGGGTGCAGACTTGCAGGAGGGAAGGAGCGGAGGCCAGAGGAGAGCCTGTGGCTGGGCTGCAAAGGAGTCACCTTGTTTTCTGGAAAGCCAGAGGATGCCATTCATTGAAAGGGTTAAAATGCAAGAGCCCCTGCAGCCTGTGCAGCCCAGCTTTGGGGGTGGGGTGGGGAAGCCAGCAGCAGCACTGAGATCTGAGGGCTCCAAAAGGAGGCTGTGAACCAGAAGAGGTCCTGCTGGGCCTAGAGCGAGGCAGTGAAGGGCAGGGATGGGAGAGAAAGCCTCACCAGAGAGGAAGCAGAAGGTGAGAAACCTGGTGCTGGACACACACATTTAGGGCCAGTCTGGAGCTTTCAGGGTCGTGGTCGAGTCAAGAGTTGCACCTTGCAGACACTTGTGTGATTCACAGTCCCTGTGATGAGCACACACTCACTAGCTCTCTCAGCGAGGCTGGCCTTTGTGCCCACTGGCGTCCAATTGATTTAATGAATCAGCTAAGGCACCGCTGTCTCCTGAATGGAGCCTGCAATTTCTCAGGCTCCGCAGCTCTGACAGTGCAAAGACAGGAGTGAAGGTGGCACTGGGGTCGCCTGGGACAGTAGCTGGAGGTAATCACTGTGTCTGTGATCCTAGTGTCTTCTGAATTTCCCCCATGGAAGGTATAGACGTGTGTGTGTGTGTGTGTGTGTGTGTGTGTATCTCCTTAAAGGATGACAATGGCCACTTGTCAGAAAAACTGTCTCCACGCCAGCAGGCTAAGAGAATGGATGTGCTGTGAACAGCTCTCCTCTGAAGGGAACTAATTGATTCCAATTTTCATTTTACGCGGTCCCATAATTCTTTATTACGCCTTGCTTTACGACCTGGGAGGCTCTGGAGCCGAGCTGCTGTGTGACAGGAGGGCTGTGTAATCCACAGGACAATCATTCTTTCACCTGCAGAACAAATGGCACCCTGTGCTTGGAAGGCTTGCACGGCCGTCCTCCTGGCTGAGACAGGGGTATCAACCTCAGAGCTTTAGAAAAACTCATGCCCCCCCCCGTGCCCCAAGAAAGAAGGGAATGGGGAGCCTCAAAGCAATTTCAGGGATGAATCCAAAGTCACAGCTACTTTCCTCCAGCGCTGCAAGACAAACGGAACATTTCTGAGAAAAAAAAAAATCACCCATCAAGATAGTTCCCTGGTGGCAGGTGGCTTCAAATACAATTTATTGCAGGAGAAGGGACCCAGCCGTGGCTGTGTGGGGCAGGGTGTTCTCCCTGAAACAGGCTGGGCAGACTTCCAGAAAGCCAGGGCATGAGGCAGGTTTTCAAAGCCCTGGGTCATCGCTGTTCTCTCCTCCTTGCAGAAATATACCACGTCAGCTCCTCCGGGCCGCTGACTGCCCGGGTTCCTGAACGCATGGCCTCATTCATTCACTCACTCATTCACTCTCTTACTCCACACCGTTGACCACGTTCCCATCCCCGCAGTTGTGGCAGGCACTGGGGACACAGAGATGAATAACAGGGCCCCATTGTCAAGGAACTGAGGTTCTGGTAAGGGAGACAGCAACGCTGGCAAATAACAGTGATGGAGCTCACTTTACCCTCCGCAGGCTGGCTTAGGGAGCTCTGTAGGTGACACTATGTCGCATTAGGGCACTTTCAGTCCTAAGAGGCAGAGCCCTGAGGGCGACCTCATCAACACCGCAACTATCTCACGTGCTGTGAACCTTCGAGAGCTGGCTGACTGTAAACCTAAGGTTTTTCTGCTAGTTTTTTTTGCCACATGTTGGCAAGAGGGCAACCGCAGCTGCAGATATTTTCATGGCATTCAAGGCAAGAAGAAAGGAGATGAAGTAGCCACAGCCACGTCTGTTCCATTTAACTATCTTTTATTTGGTACCAGGGATCCAACTCTGGACCTTGTGCTTGCCGGGCAGGCACTTATGCTACTAAGCTATATCCCTGGCCCCTGTCTGTTCCATTTAATTAAAAAATAAAATACTTGGTCATCTTTACAGGGAGACTGGTAACATGGGTCTTTAATGTTGCCAGCACTTATTGTAGAGGGAATGAAGGGAGTAGGAACAGGAAATGGGGTAGGAATGTCCTAAACCAAGGGGGAAGAGTGAAGAGGAGTAGCCAGCAGAGCCCTGAGTGCTGGGGGTAGTGGGGTCCGGGAGAGAAGCTGCTCTATGCAAGGGGAGAGGGAGACGCAGGTGCTGGGGGCAGCTGTGCTGGGCCCGGGTCTGAGTTCTCAGATCTGCCCCTGCTCCTCCTCTGTTCTCTAGGGCTGCTTCCCTGCCCTTGAATTGGCTGCCTGGAGCTCGCTCAGCCAACAGGGGCCCTGGCAGGAGACGTAGGCCGAGGGAGAGAGCAGTGGGGGTGTCTCTCCTGGCCCTGTCCACAGGGGCTGCACCTCCATTCCTGCCCACTGGCCTGCTCTGGTTCCTGCTCTGTCTGACGGCCCAAAGGGACACGTCCTCCTGCAGGTAGTGACCTCACCACTGCAGTCTGGCTTCTCAGCAGCTCCCCCTGCTGTGTCTCCAGGTCCCTCAATTAGATTCTCTCTGTGGATGCACTCTGCTTCCGCGGAGCCTGGTGGAGCCACCTGTATGAAGGAGCCGAGAGGACATAATGCGGTTTGGGTCTGGAAACGGTCCCAAGCAGCAAAAATAGGAAGAGAGGCTAGCATGAGGGTGCTGGGTCAGAGGGACAGCTGGGCCAGAGGCGGAGAGGCAAAGGAAGAATGCTGCCTGTGGCTCCAGGCTGGCAGGGATGAGGGGCCTGGTCGAAAGGGAGCCACGGCTGGAAACCTCGTTCGGTGAGAGGCTAGACCAGATGCCTCCAGGCTGTGCTGGGGCCTGCAGCCGTTTGCAACCCCAGAGCAGGTGGCAGTGCTGCTGTGGCCATTGTGCAGACACAGAAGAAGCGGTGGCACCATCTGGAGCGCTCGATGGAAGATGAGCAGGCGGGCAGGCTCACCGCAGTGAAATCGCTCATGGCTGCTTCAAGAGGATTTGCTGAGGCACGGTGCAAGGATGGCTCTGGAAAACTCCTCGCTCTCGCGGTGGAGGTCAATTGGATCTGTCAGTTGTGTTTGACAGCAGGCAGCCCCCAAATCTCTGTAGCTTCATGATACCCCAGTCTTTGTTTCACTTATGCTGCACACACACCACCAGGCCGCATGGGGTCTCTGCGTGGCCCAGCCCCCACCCGTTCAGTCACAGGTGGCCCCAAGTACTGCCTGGTGTCTGGAGGGAGCACGGAAAGCTCCGCACATCTGAAAACCTCTACCCAGGACACCTGTTGTTCTTTCCTCAAATCCGCCAAAGTGAGGCGCGTATTCACCCCTAACTTCAGAAAGAAGAGAAATGAAATCCTTGAAAATAAAGCGCGCGCATCCCAGCGGACGGGCTCTGCAGCTGCCGCCCGCTGTGCTATTTCTGCTTTGTACCGGGAAGTCTCTCACACGTTAGTCATAATTAGGGCCCCTACGTTGTGGGAGTAGCCCTCTTCACTGCGATCCAGCTTGCTCAAACGCAGATCCTTCTGTGTAGCGTGACTGTGAATGTAGCTCACGCAGATTGTGAAGGTATGTCTGCGACCAGCACGTGTCCGGGGCTCAATAAATTATTTGTGAAATAATCAAGAAATAATCAACGCGTCAAACCTCGCAGCAACCTTGCGGAGGCAGTGATGGTAACGCTATTTTAGAAATGAATTAGCTGAGGTTGAGAGAAGTTAGGTAAATTGTCCGAGATGAGGACCCGGATTCAGAAGCCATTGGAGATGGGGGTCAAAGCTCCTCCCCTTTGCCTGGCCTTTGCCTGTGCCTCTTCTCTTCGTGGCAAGATGCCGCTGCCCATTCCTTCACCCAGGATGGGATGGGTGTGTTGTCACCATGGGAGGCAGGAGCACCAGCTTTTGTGACATTTGCTGCGTGTTTTCTCCTGGCAAGTCCGTGGCCCTTCCCTTCCTCGGCCTGATGGGTATTGGGCATGCAGACGCCCACAACCCTGCGCATGCGTGGAGCCGCGTGACGGCCTCTCCTCGCTGCCTGCAGATGGCAGGGCACCTGGGACAACTGCAATGGAGAAGATCCGCCCGGGCGCACCGGGCCACGCACCCAGTTGCTGCTCTGGGCTTTCACTCCCTTGACCTTCCTCGTCCAGCTGTGTGCCAGGCTCGGAGCTGGTGTTGGCTTGGGTCATGCCCTCCGCCCCAGAAATTCACAGCTTGGTGGAACCGCCCTTCAAGGCAGCGGTTGTTTGGAGATGCGGGGAGATTTGCCGGCGCAGACGGAGCAGTGGGACTACATGGCGCTTCAGAGCTCTCGCCGGCAAGCGCGCACACTTGTGCCAGGTTGGATCATCCTTTTTGGCAGAGTCAGAGTCGTGTTTGTGCGCTTGGTCGTGCTCCCCCCAGGGCGCAGGTCTCTGCTGGGCTTGCCCTTGCTGTCCCCAGGGCAGCCTGGTGGCGCTGTCCACCCTTCCTCTGCTGGCCGAGGGGCGGGGGCTCCAGAGGTGACATGGAGATGTGGCTTCCCTCCGGCACCTTGCTCCCTGAGGTGCCACAGTGTCCGCCGCCCCGGGCCTCTTGTGCTGTGCGGTCCTCCCCAGTTCCGGGAGCAAATGCCCCTCCCCATCTCCTCTCTCCACTTCTCTGTCTACAGAGCCCACTGAGTCTGCCGCGAGGTGCAACACCAATAACCTAGCTGATGTATGCAGGTTTCTAATTCCAGAGCTGGAGGGCGCCTTGGAGACCATTTGATCCAACCCTTTCATCCTGTAGCCGAACGAATTGAGGCCTGGAGAGGGGACGTCGCCACGGGGGCAGCAGCCACGCGCGGCCTGGGAAGCCAGCTGTTTCCGAGCGCCTGACCTCTGGCCCTCCAGCGCCCAGACACGTTCCTGTCCACAAGCAGCCGGAGCGAACACACGAGCACCTCTGGGGCTGCACTGATTCCTGGGCCAGGGCTGCGCAGTTCCTGAGCCCAAGCCGTCCCGTGGCTTGCCCAGGGACACAGCCGAGAAGATTGCCCCCAGGGCTCCTGGGGCCTGCACAGGGTCTGGCCACACCTCCTCACTGACTCTCTGGCTCATCTGGAGTTCTTTCCTTCCTCCTTCTCTGCCTTTTCTCTATGGGTCAGGCAGTGTCGGGTTCTTTTTGCACTTGTACGTGGAGCCCGGGACCTTTATCTGCGAGGTGAATGCTGTGCTGTTGAGCTCTGCCCCCAGCTGCCCACTTTCCTGGTTGGAAGTTTGAAAGCGGCTCCTGTTGAGAAGCCAGAGACTGTGAGTGTCTGGGTCTCTTCTAAACCACGGCCAAGGGATCTTGGTCATCGCCAGAGAGACTCACATCGGGGACTCCAGGGGGTGCCGGCAGCTAGATCCCCCCAAACGCTATACAGAGGGGGCGTGGCAGTGTGCGGCGAGCTCGGTCCTCCTGTGGAGGCCTCTGCGTGACGCCGCTCCCTCCTCTGCTCACTGGCCTCGCCTTTCCAGGTCACCATTGGGCCCTCAGCCTGACCCCGGATGAAAGAAGACCCTTTTGCTCCCTTCCCATTACCTGAAGGCTCAGCTGGGCCGCCCTCACCAGATGCCAAGAGAGGTGCAGCGCAGCCCCGCCCAGGAGGCGCCTTCCTGATCCCGCCCCACTGAGGTCCGAAGTTTGGCACTGCGCATCAAAGCGTACCTTGCTGTCTTCTACTGTCTGCGCTGCCCTGCACACGGCTTGCTCAGTGCCTTCAAGATCAGAGCTGAGTGCTGGCGCTCTTAGTACATCTCCTGCTCTCCAGAGGGTGGGCGGGCCTTCCGGTCACTTCCCCACACGATCATCCACTCCACTGATGCCGAGGGAGACATGATGGGCTGCTTGATGATGCATGCGGCAGGGCTTACCTCTGCGGGCGCTGAGTGGGCAGACAGGCATTAAACATGCGGTGACAGGTGGGGACAATCGGCATTCTCACGCAGCACAGCAGGCAGCTGGGTGCATCTAGGGCCAGGGCAGGCTGCCCCGAGGAGGGGACATTCCAGAGGACATCTGCGGGTATCGGTTTGGCTGAGTGGGAGCAGGAAGGACAAAGAATGATCCAGGCAGAGCATGAGTCACTGGATGAACTGAACAAAGACTAGAATGGCTGAAGGTGGAGTTCAAAAGGAAGAAGGACAGGGACAGGGACAGTTGTTCCTTGATATGTTGTATCCTTGATAGATACCAACGTGCAAGGTGCTGAGGTCCATCACATAAAATGATGTAGTATTTGTGCAGTCTATGCTGCCCCCCCCATATACTTTAGATGATCTCTAGATGCTTAGAACACCCAGGACAATGCAAGCACTGTGTAAGTAGGGGCGAGACTGCATTGTGTAGGGGACAATGCCAGGAAAAGAGCGTGCATGTTCACTCTTTTCAGTACAGAGGAAATTCCTTTTCATCCAGTTATTTTCCATCTGCAGTTGGCTGACTCCATCGACACAGAACCTGGAGACACACAGGCTATGAGCCAAGAGTTGACTGACCCCAAGTGTGTTCTCGGCATAGAGAGAGGAGGAGCTGTAGACTGGCCAGACGGAGAAGGCAGACGGGGAGGGCCAGGCCTTCCGGTTTGATGCTGGAGCCATGTCCCTATCTTAAGCCAGGGCACATCAGGGTGCATGTACTTTGTCACCTGAGGATGATTCCTGGATTGCACGTGGCATCAGGAGTACTTCAGGCAAGGAGACAAGGACAGGCTTCTTGGAGGCTGTTTTCTAACTGCAATGAGACAAGGAGATAATTTAGGCCAAGGTAGTACCAAGAGAAAGGACAGGTATAAGTGGATTCATGAGATATTTAGGGATTAGAGTCAATAGGTGGCAAGGAAGATAGACAAACTTTTAATTAAAAATGTCCTTCTATGAGACCTTCCTTGGTATTATGTGTGTTTGGATGCTCCCCCAAAGCCTTATGTGGTCATAGGGAGGCTTTAAATTCTTTTCTTTTTATTTATTTATTGATTGGATATACAGGGTCTCACTACACAGTTCAGACTTGTAGTGATCCTCCTGTCTTAGCCTCCCCAGCACTGGGATTACAGGTGTGCCACCATGCCTGGTTTTGGGGCTGGCATGGAATGTGACACTGGGGATCGAACTCAGGTCTTTGCACTTGCCAGGTAGGTGCTCAGACTGCTAAGCCATCTCCCCAGCCCAGTCATAAGTAGGCTTTTTGACAGCTGGATTATGGGTGTGTGGTGCTGGGACTGATTCATGGTGTGATGCTGGGAGTGAGGCTGTGAGTACTATCTGTCTTAAGTAGTCTGGACAAAATGTAAGGGGCAGAAAGAACACAGCTGTTTGTCACTTGTTGCTTGCTGCTTGGGTGATTTTGCTGCCTTCTGCCCACCATGAACTGTTTTTCTTCTGTGATGACCCTCTGCCATGCCACCCTGCCTTGGAGCCAGCTGACTATGGGCTGAACCCTCTATAAACCTTACCAAGCCTCCTGAACTTTTCCTGTGAACCAGAATAAACCTTTCTTTATCCTTGGATGTCAGATTTTTTTTTTTTTTTTCAGCAAAGAGAAAAANTAAGACACTTGCCTTGGGTTCCAGGATCCCCCTAGGAGCCGGGCTTCGAGATGCAAGAATGAGCCTTCCTATGAAAGGCAGCAGAGCCAAGGACACCAGGTTCTGGACTCGGTGGCCCGCCAGCCTCGGCTCTTCAGCTGGCGCTGCTCCTCACGTGGCTGTGCCCCACACCAGCTCCCAGTATCCTTCGCAGACACAGAATCTGTGAGCCCAAGACCACAGCTGGTGGCTGAGCTGGTATTCCCCAGGGACATCCTTGTTCCTGTGTTCTCCCAGGTCATTTGCTCTGTAATGCAGCAAAATGACTTTCATTAAACAAACAAGCTATAGAAGTCATAAGGAGTTATCACTTCATACTAATTAGGGTGGTTATCATGCCAAAGGAAAAAACTACCAGCAAATAATGTATTGGGCATTTCTCAACCCCCCCCCCCAAGACCACCCCAAAAAACAAACAAACACAAATGCCACCCCAGATTAAACAAAATTCCATCCTGGGTGTACACCAAGAAGCATGAAAGGCAGGACTGTAACAGACAGGTGTGTATCCACGTTCTCGACGCAGACCTCCGACAGAAGCAACTTAGGTAGAAGTGACTCAGACATCCAGCGACAAGCAAGCTGGTGTATATGTGCGATGGAACATCGTTGTTCTAATGGAACACGATTGTTCTTGAAAGGGATGAAATTCCAAGGACAGTACACTTTGGATGAACCTTAAGGACATGATGCGGATGCAATAAGCCACACCAGAAGGGTCACCATTGCGTGATTCCAGTCCCGTGATGTACCTAGAGGACCCAATCCACAGAGGCCGGAAGCAGGAAGCAGCTGCCGTGGGGAGAGGGGATCTGCTTAGTGAATACGGATTTTCAGGGTTTAGGAGCTGGATGGGGTGCTCATGGCACGACGCTGCATGCACTTAGCTCCACAGAATGGCACACCCTTAGCAGTGGTTAAAATGGTAAATTTTATGCTATATGCATTTTGCCACAGGTTTTTTTTTTTTTAAATCAAGGATAAAAAAGACAATGAGAAGAGAAAGAGTACAATGACTCTCCCCTCCTTGGGCCGGGGCAAACACCCCATCCGGAGCCCCGCAGCTCCTGTACCTTTTCTTCTTTTTCAGAGAGGTATCTGCCGAAATCCTACGCAGCTCTCTCTGACTCCAGACTCTGGAACCTGTCTCGTCACAGACCTTTCCTCGCACAAGCCTCCATTCATCACGAAAAGGGGCGTCCGCTTGGCCACGGGCGAATGGTGGCTAGCTGGTGGCGACAGCCCTGCCACACAGGCCCAGGTTCGCCGACCATCTCGGGAGCTGCCCGCTCCCGACAGTCGGAGCCGCTCCCCATCCCCAGAGCAATGAGCTGGGGGGATACAGTCGGCGAAACACATCAGCAGCTTCCCATCTAATTGGTTTTGTGAAAAATTATTTATTATCTGTTTATTTTCAGCAGAGAGCAATTGGGGTTTCAGAAATGTGGTGACGTGTTTTACGTGAAAAGGAAGATGTATCCTGCAGAAAGGTCCAGATCATTTTCCACGTGGATAATGAGAAGGAGTCGGAGAGGCCTGGGTCCTAGGAGGGACCCGGAGAACCAGCAAGAACAGCCAGCCATTGTTAGGCTTCCGGGGGCCACGCCCTGGGCCCTGTGTGAGAGCCCACGAAACAAGAACAGGAATTGGACCCCTTTGTCACATTTCTGGGGGCTAAGAAGAAAAGCTCCCACCTTGAGGCCCTCACCGGTGCCACATTCTCTGCCTGGCTCCCCTTCCTCTCCTCATCTTCCTGGAGAACATCGATCTGTGTCNNNNTAAGTGCCACCTCTAGTGGCATCTCTTTAGGAAAAACCTTTGATTAGCATGTGGCTGACCTACAGGACTCCTCTGAGTCCCTGGATTGGCCACAAATTTGTAAATGCATCGATCCTTCAGTGGTTTCTAGACGGGGCTCGTGGTTAAGTGTCTCAGCAGATCTGAAAATACTGGCTGAAGAAGGGGTGATTAACGTGGAGCAGGGCCTACAGGCTGAACTGGGTGGGAGGCTCCCTAGAGGAAGGGGCTTTGAGCCAAACGTCAGCAATTACAAGATGTGGCTGAGTGGCAGGAAGAGTGCCCAGCAGTCAGTACGTGGCATGGGTTGGCTCACCTACTGTACTCTAAGCTTTCTGAGGGCAGATGTGAAGTCACAGGGGACACTGAGTTCCAGTCTTAGCTCTGTATCTGACCTAGCATGGACATTCATAAAGTACTTGCTGAAAGAATGAACAAAGACAAAATGATGCAACCAAAGTTACCTCCATAATGTTGGCCAAAGGGAAGGTGTAGCTCTGTATTTTCCATTCTGGGCATCAGTTCTTTTTTTGGTACACACCCAGGGGGAGGGATGTGGCTTACTAGGGATTCAACTTAGTACCCTCACACCGAGCTACATCCCTAGCCCTTAAAAAAAAATTATTTTTTTTAATCCCAGGATTTTACTGTTTGTTTTATTGAAGACCTGCCCTTCTTTTGTTAGAAGACCTTCCTACAAGTCCCCATTTACTACCTGGTAGAAACCAGAACTCATTTTCCCAGTGTCCCTTTGCAGCTGGGGATTGTCATGTGACTGGGACTCCACCAATCAGAGATGCTGAAGGTGCCTCCTTGGCAGGGCAGCGTTAGGAGCAGACAGGAGATTGCATGCTCTGCCCATGGTTCCCATTAGAGGTGTGACTGCCACCACACCAGCAGCCCAGCTCCCACAAGAGTGCCTCGCACAGAGGCTACACCAAGACTCCGCCACTGCTCCCCCAAAGGCCTCACATCCTTTCACTATGTGACAACCTGCAAGCAGTACCTGTCTGTTCCTAATACTGCCATGCCAATGAAGGCACCTTCAGTATCTCTGATTGGTGGAGTTCCGGTCACATGACAATACCTAGCCGCATCTGTGATTTCCATTGTGGCCTCTAAAATATTCTATTTTGGCTGAGACCAGCTAGAGCGGCTCCTGGTGCCTGCACCTAAGAACTGTGATGGATGCACCTTCTGACTCAGAGACCCCATCACTCCAAATAGCACGAGCTTGTCTGAGTTCTAGATGTGGTCATGGGTGTCTATTCCTCCATACTGACTGGCAGTCTGTTAGTTCTCTCTCTTTACCTGTGACATATGGTTCCTGGCCGTTTTCAAAAGCTTGGTGAGCTACACTTTTGAGAGACTTCACTTTGAGCCACTAATTTGAAGAAAATGTCTCGGGCAGTGGTCGTGACCTTCACATTCACTGAGGGCCAGCGCCAATGCCATTTAGCATTCTGTCAGGGGGTTTCAGTGAATATGGAAACAGAGCCAGACGTGCACTGCTTCTTCTAGCAGCCTAACCTCACAGGATGACAGGTGCACGCCACCACACCCAGTCTCAATTGCTGTCTCAGAATGCCCGGGGCAGGGGGAGGGGAGCACAGCAGACCCAGGGATTGAAGCCAGTCCCTGTGCTTGCTTGCAGGGGCTTTAATCTGCTGAGCTATTTGGCTGGCCCTTGGAGCAAAGTCTTTGAAATGTGGTAACCTCGAGTGTAAATCTCAGCTTGGCCCCTTACAAGCTGTGTGCCTTTTGTCGTGTAATTTAAACTCATTGTGTCTCAGTTTTCTTTATCTGAAAAATTGGAATAAGGTCTACTCTGATGGATGGTGTGAGAGTTAAATGAAATAATGCTTGTTTGACAAGACACAAACATTGATGTGTTCTCCTAGGTCTCTTTTGGGTTTCCGTATAAAATTTGCCCCTGAGCTGGACAACGTAGCAGTCATTTATCTGCTCCTAATTCAGCAGTTGGGCCAGGCTAAGCAGGCACAGCTCGGCTACACTGGATCCAGAAGGGCGTCACTCAGGGTCTCCTCTTGGGTTGAGATGGCTGCACCAGCTGGATGCTCAATGGCTCTGCGGGCCTCTGTCCTCCTCTGCTCTCTTGGCTTTGGGTCTGTTTCCCCACAGCGTCCTTCTCTCCCTGTGCATCTGCTTGGACGCTAGAAGGCAGTTGAGGGCAGCAAGAGAGTGGAAACAGAAGTTCTCAAAGGCAGCTCGGGGGATGCGTGTGAGTTCTCTGGCTCCTCTATGGCCGTCCAGTGGCCCCAGCTGGTTGCATGCCGCTCCAACTTGGCCCACACAAAGCTGAGACCTCAGGGAGGCCCAGCCCACTGGGGCCACAGCGCAAATTCTACAACATGCCTCCAGTTTCCTTGTGGTTTTCTCGCTCTTCCTCCTACTGTAACACCCAAGCTCCTGGGCATTTGTAACAGGAGAGACAGTAAAGAGGGAAAGAAAGGATCTTCCTGGCTTTGGCTTTCTGGAGCCCTTCAGGGTACGAGTCACACCCTGTTATTTCTTCAAGAAAGAAAGGGGTTGATCTGAAGCCGATTTTGCTCTATAAAATAACAGAAAAGTTCTCAGCACCCTCTAAGACTATGAATATGAAACAGAGATTAAGAAAAAGAAGACAAACTAGGAAGCAGCTATTCATCCTTAAATAATGTTGCTTCTACCTTTGCATTATATTTTATTTTTTAAATTGA
>NDGM011198535.1:0-15634 GCA_002564305.1 Octomys mimax
AGCATCCTCAAAAACCTAAAAATGGAAATATCACCTGACCCATTTATATCTCTTTGGAGTATACTTCAGAAAGAATTTTGTTTATACTACAATGATATCTATATCCCCAAGTTTATAGTGGTGTAATTTGCAATAGCTAAGGTCTGTAACTGGACTAAATGCCTGCCAACAGATGAATGGATAAAAAATGCAGTATATATACAAAATAAAATATTATTCAATTATAAAGAATAATTAAATCACATTATTTTCAGGAATATAGATGGAACTCAAGAGCATCATACTGGGTGTGGTAGCACACACCTGTAATCCCAGCACTCAGGAGGCTGATGCAGGCAGACTCTGTTCGAGACCAGCCTGGAATTAGCTTAAGGCCAGCCTCAACTGCATTGCAAGACCATGTTTCAAGCACACACACACACACACACACACACACACACACAAAGAGCATCATGCTAAGTGAAATAGCCAAACTCAGAAGTTAAAGACCATGTTTTTCCTAATATGATAAATATAAGTAAATGTGCAAACAAAATAAAGGAGAGATGGTACCAAACACAGAAGACAGATACTGGAGATAGGGAAGAGAGTTGGGAGAAAGGGAAGGGTGAGTAAAAGGATCGAAAATGATCAAGATACATTATATGCATTTACCAATTCACCAACATGAATACCAGCATTTTATACTAAAAAGATATACTAATAAAATTCATATAAAATTATAAATAGAAATCCCATATTCCTAAAACAAATCATCACAAATAAAAAAGTTGTCTTGAAACTAAAAAGCCTTTTGGAAGAAATACCCTACTGGATATGTACAGATTTGGAAATAAGTCACAGAAGCCCCTACTGCACCTGATCAAACACATTTTCTCACACAGAAGCAGAGCTTGAAGATAATCAAATATGTGAAGATTAACACTCTTTTCTGTCAACTATAGGAAGTTTTTATTTACCAAGACTGTCATCCCACTTATTTGTGAATTATTCAGAAACTATTGCTAATTAGGAAAGACGTAAAAGTTCTCATCTAATAATAAATATAATACACAGCGAACTAAAGCACTTGCTTAGACAGGACCAGGGACCAGGGTTCGATCCCTGGCGTGCTATGCTGGCCCAGCTCCTGGGGCCTGCTGAGAGGGCAACTGAAACTGGGCATGGGTGGCATGTGCCTGTAATCCCAGTGCTTGGGAGGCTGAAAATAGGAGAATCACTACAAGTCCAATCTGCCTGTAGACCCTATACTAAATTTTACTTACACACACACACACACACACACACACACACACACACACACATATATGCTTAAATCCACCTCTCTATTAGATCTATATACACATATACAGGTACATCTACCACGTACATAGATATACTCATACATAGATATACTTACATACACTGTCAAGGTATTAAATAGGTTTCTATCATTACAAAAAACAAATGCTTTTCTACAGATATACACTGAGTTTCAAAAATCATACAGTAAATAAGCTACCTTTACCAAATCATTAGAAAAATACACAGGGCTTTTTAACACTTAGATAATAGTGCTCTACTTGCTGATCTCAATTTTGCATACAAATGCAAGGAGCTAGAATGTCGACTAGCTCTAAGACTTGTAGGATTGCTCAGTATGTTAAATTTTCCCAAATAAACACTCAATAATTCATAAACCCAAGTCAAGATCTTTACACTAACCTCTATAATATCTCAAGTGTCATCCTGTGTGCAGGCATCTACTTGAATGCTTTGCTAATAAACTGACTTCCAGTATGTTTTAATATTATTCCAAGTCCCTAAAAATAAACTGCTTCCATAAATTTTTAAGCTCGCATTTCACTAATGTTTACAATCAAAAAAGTGATGCCTTGAAAAAGTTCATCAATCACAAAAACATAAATTTGTGGTGGCCTAAGAAGCAATTATCATGTGAGGTATCTAGTAATGTCCTGTTAGAAAGCAAAACAAAAACAATTCTTGACCCTCTATGTAGTCTTTTAATCTGATTACAAGGATGAATATAATATTATGCTGTATGAAGCCTAGTCTTTCTGTCTACCAAGGAATTGGTACAATTGACAAATATTTGTTAAGCAGCCAGTATGTAGCAGCCATTGATCCAGGTATTGGCAATATGGGAGCAAGGGAGGTGGGCATGTTTCTGCTCACAGCAAACAGACAATGAAGAGTAAAGCAATAAGTAAGATAGTGCTTTACTTCAGAAACTACAAAATCCTGATGGAACCTTTCACCTCTAACTCTAATTTCTGAGTGCCAAGTGAATCTTCCCAGCTGCTTTTACTTCCCAGCAGTCAATATGCTCCATTTTTTTTTTACTGTTTCCACCAAATCACCTTCACTAAATGCAAGCTGTGTGAGCAGTTTGTAGTGGGGCTCCAAAGGATGTCCAATTCAGGTGACTATTTCACGTGCATACTGACTGCCCCTCACTTGGCTGGGATACTCACTCAGCCAGAAGACAACTGTTCTAGGTGCCAGGCGAGGTCAGTACAGACAACAACACTTTCCCAAGCAGCCTGGATAGGTTCAACGAGCTATTTCGCATTCAATACTCTATTTCAGGACCCTCAAACAGGAAAGTATACAAAACATTTTCACAAAAAGTAGTCTAAATATTTCTTAGCAATCAAAATTTGTTTAATCTTAAAATTTGGTAACTTTAGACATGCCTGCTCAATTTTTTACAACCTGGTGTTCCCTCCGTCAAGATATATCACCTCACTGTATCTTGAGTAAAAAGTTACTCTTTGAAAAGTTACTCTTGTAAAAATGAATTCAAATCCCCAATATTCAAGAATCTCAAATAATCACTAACCTTCTACTTCAGATAACTCCATCTGTAAAAATAAGTCAAACACAACTTTCTGTATCATAAAAAACATCAAAATCAACCTATAGTAAGAGACACACAGTAATTTTTAAGGTATTTATCCAACTTGAAGTACTGTTACATAGATCCTCAGTCTATGAATAAATTAACTTCCAAAATTCCATCTAAATTCAATAGACATTTCACAGTAATCAGAATCTCACTCTTATAATCAAAAGGTTCACACACGTCCAAAAAGAAATTCTGAACAATGTGTCTGTACACACATACACAGAGTCATATCCACACTACTATGTACGTGTGAATGCCTGAGTGTACCCCCAGACGAAAAAGAGGTTCAAGCAACAATTTGTGCCATTTCTGCTGTAAGAATCTGAAAGAAAAACTGACAAATTCATGAAGAGGAATAGAGCATAATGAGAAGGCCCATCTGCCTATGACATAATAGCCAAACAGGATGCTTCAGACTTTTCCCGTTGATTGAACAAAGTGTTTTGAAAACCTAGAGAGTACAGAGAGGGGTTAGGTTGGGGGTGGAAAATATCAATTAGCATATACTTTGAATTTGAAGTCAAATACTGTCCTTTATGGTAATAATAAAATTTAACTTAATTTTTACTTCCCTTATTTAGAAAAACCTAATCAGTTATGAGGAATGAAAGAAGGAAATAAAAGGAAACATAAATTTAGAATATACTTATCCTTTTTCTGGATCATGCAAGATATATTTGTAAAATATTTGTATGTAAAAACAAATTAAATATACTGAAAACTACACTTTATGCAAAATATACTTTGCTTTAACTATCTACCTGATAGTACACCAAAAGATAATAAAGATCTAGTACAAAAGGACATTGGCTCAGAACAACATACCAGATGAACATAAAAGGTTAATTTTAATAATCAAATTCATAATTCATCTAATCTAGGAAATGCCAAGAATAGTTTAAAGAGATATTCCGTTTAACACGAACTAATGCACCAACTGTCAGTAAGAGTGAGGATGACTAAATGATTCTGAAATACAATATGCTTGTGTTTAATGACATCAATAGACATGTAGGACATTCACAATAGATTATTTGCCTAGCTACTGGGATTCCTGTAAAACCATTACTCGGCTACAAAACCCATTCTACTTTTAGAACTGACCATAATCCAAGAAGAAAAAAAAACAACAAATAGTGCAAAACATATTATTTTCTTTTCTTAGACAGGTACATTTCAGTGCAAATACAATTTTAAGAATGTTATGCTTTTGTTTCTGGCACAGAAAGACATCTCTAAGCATTATTCATCTTATTTCTCTCCCCTAAAGTTAACATACTTTAATGCCATATGGGTACAAATTTACTTCTGTTCATTTAAACTTGTAATTAAACTTTATAACATAGAAAACTGCTAAAGTAAAATAATCTCATTCCGCTGAAAGGCATTTTTTTCTAAAATAACATGGGTGATGTGCCAAATGGCTGGGGTGGTAGCTCATTATACCTTCAGAGAGATTCCAAGTTTGAGGCTTATCTCGGGTTCTTAACACAGCAGCAAAATCTTGGAGGATTTTCAAGGGTTAGAAAGGGCAGATCAAATGTCTGCATTGAGTGAATGTGTTCAGAGGAACATTGATGTTTAGTAATCTAATGAGCCATGTACTATGAATCTATTGATCAATGCATTTTATTATAACTTTATTAAATGAGTCTTTATAGTTAAAATATTCAAACTATTATATAGAAAGAAATCCTGTATTCCACAGAAAATGTTCCTTTTTTAAAAAAAAAAAAAATCCTTTTTCCTTTTTAAAAAAAAAATTTAGAGCAGGTTGGGTTTACATGAAAATTTGGGGGGGGGTTGGACACAGATTTTCTATATACCTCCTGCCCTCATATGTATAGCTTCTTCCATTTTCAACTTCTCTGACTAGACAGTACATTGGTTCTAACTGAGAAATGATTTTGTTGCTTTAAGTGGTTGCTACTACAGTGTTGGAGTGCATTTTGATGGGCTAACTAGACATCAGCATCCCAAAAAGAAGTAGATCTAGGGCCACAGAGATAGCTCAGTGGTCTAATTGCTTGCCTAGGCAAGCACAAGGACCTGGGTTCTGGGTTTGATCCCTAGTACCAATACCTTGCCAACCTCATCCTGGCGCACTGAGCCAGCCACCGAAACTGGTGTGTTGGTGCACACCTGTAATACCAGCACTGGGGAGGATGAGACAGGAGGATCACTGTGAGTCTGAGCTGTGTAGTGAGACCCTGTGCCAGATACATAAATTTTTTTTTAAATGGATTAGCATCTATGCTAAATCCATTTATGTACCTACCAAGTACATAAATGAAAAAAAAAGAAAACATGAGAAATTTCAATGAATAAAAAATACAGATGTCAAGTAAACACATTAGCCATTAGGAAAATGAAAATTATAACAACAAAATGCTGCTGAGAATGTAGCAAAATTTATAACTCTTTTAGGGAAATCAACAGATACTTGGAAAATATCTTGTCAGTTTCTGAAAAAAAAAAAAAAACAAAACCTTAAATATCCAACTACCATACAACCAGCAATTCACTGTTGGGCATTTACCTCAGCAAAATGAACACGTAATCTGACATAACCTTCACATTAAGTTATTATAGTGGTCCCAAACTAAAAATCAATCCAGACTTTCACCAACAGATCAATGGTTAAATAAATTGCAGTGCAGACCACATAACAATGCTCAGCAACACAACAGTAACCACCACATGTATCTACCTGGATGTATCTACAGAAAACTACACTCAGAGAAACAGGTTAATTCCAAAGTGTTATATATTCATTTTAAAGTTCTACATAAAGCTATTAAAATGTTAAAAATATAGAATTGGAGGAAAGATTAACAACTGTGAGGTGTTCAGAGGGGTTTAAGGTAAGGAAGAAGTGTGTGGAGGACCACAGAACAACAATATAAGAGAAATCTGATAATGGCATTGTACTTTATCTTGGCTGTATCTAATGCAACATTAGTCACATGATATTATACTCAGTTTGCAAGAAGCGGGCACTGGGAGAAACATTAAAGGTTCACAAGCTGGCTCCCTATTTTTCTGAGAAATCTACAATGACACATCATTATCACCCAAATCCCACAGCTACCCTTGGGTTTACTCTTGATGTATATTCTGTGAGTTTGCAAAAATAAACACATGTCGTCTTCATTATAGTAGGTACGGAGCATTTTCACTCCCTAGAAATCTGTGCTCTGCCCATCCCCCTCTCCTCACCCCATCACTTGGCAAACAGTGATGTAAGTCTCATGATAGTTTCATCTTTTCCAAAATAGTTGGAATCACACCAGCCCTTTTTAGATTAACTTCTTTTACTTACTAATATTCATTTGAGAGAACTCTGGTCTTTACAGCTTGGTAAATCATTTCTTTTTAGCACTAAATAGTATTTTATTGTCTAGACAGACTTACTCATTTGCCTACTTAAAATATATCTTGGATGTGTTGAAGCTTTGGCAGTTACAAATAAATCAGTTATAAATATACATACACAGGTTTTCATGTGGACAGTTTTGAACTCCTTTGGCTAAATACAGAAGACAATAACTACTGAAGCTTGTATGAGTGTGGTTAGTCTTATGAGAAAGACCAAACTACCTTCAAACATGGCTAACCCATTTTCACTGCCACCAGCAACGAGGAAGAACTCCTACCGCTCCACATCCTGACAAGATTTGATATCAAGTGTCTCAGATCTTGGCCATTCTAATAGATATGTAGTGGTATTTCATTGTTGTTTTCTTTTGAATATTCCTGATGACATGAAATAAAGCGTCTTTTCATATGCTTACTTGCCATCTGTAAAATTGTCTTTAGTGAAGTGTCTGTTAAGGTCTTTGGCTCATTTTTAAAATGAGTTGCTACTATTCAGTTTGAGGATGGCTTTTTAATATATATGTTAGATAACCATTCTCTATCAGATGTCTTTGCAAATCTTTTTTCCAGCCTGTAACTATTCTTCTCACTCCCTTGACATCATCTTTCAGAAAGCAGATTTTAATTTTAAAAGTCCAGCTTGCCTGTTCTTTCATATGTTGTGCCTCCAGTATTTTATGTCCCAAAGTCACCACCATATGCAGGGTCATCTGTGTTGTCTTCTAAGGTTTTATACTTTGGTTTTTTTGTTTTTTGTTTTTTGTTTTTTTTTCAACTAGAATAACCAGTAAACTATATTTTCTTCTTATAGTATAATTATAATTTAGCCCTAAAATTCTCCCAAAAGTCTTGTGTTCAAGCTGGTGCCTTCAGAAGCTGAATGGGTGATATGGGTGCTACATTTATCAGAGGATCAATGCATTGATAAGTTTATAACTCAATGTGCCATTGAAAGGTGGGGTCTGACAGAAGAGGTGAGTCACTTGTGTGTGACCTGGAAGGGCATATTCTTAACTCTAGCTTCTGTCTCTCATTCTCTGGCTCACCCATTTCCACAAAAGTCAAAATAAAAAATTGCTTACAAAATAAAAATTGTTTTTAAATTTTCAGCAAGGTAATAAATTATTTCTTATTGTTTCTACCTCTATAGAAAATAAGAGTTATTTATCTCAAAATAACTAAAATCAAAGATCCTTTGGTTTTTAATGATAATATAGCATTGACTTAGTTCTACCGGGTCTGACATCACAAATCTGACCCAATTACAAATGTAGCAATTAATCGGTTTTCTGATGATTGGTTATATGCCTACCAAATAGCCTGGTGAGTGCATATTTCTGAGAAGAAAGCAAAAATTACAGCGAAGTATACTCTTCCTAGCCTACCCCCTCAGAAAAGAAGATAAATCAAGGAGAACTTAAATTTTAGATGGATGCCACTATCTTTGCTTGTATCATATTGCAAAGAAACATGTAAATCACCAATAAAAAAATAATTTCTTACTTAGAAATGTTATGGCAACAATATGTAGTATCTGGAAAACATTTATAGAATTAACAGAAATATTAATAATATTAGTAGGCACCACTGCAATAACCTTTTAATGTTTACAACAAAGGGTATATAGAAAGAAACACAGTATCTCAAGAACTATGTAATGTCAGAGATTCTACTCTAATTGCAAGCTAAGAAGCTAGTATGCCACTGTTTAAAGGATGCCAGCAGGAAACCCAAGACTCATGGATCTTAAAGGAAAGACTACTACTTGGGGCACATCAAGCACCAAAAGCACATCTGTTTCATTTCTCCTTGACTGTCATCTCCACAGGGACAGCACAATGGGCCCAATGATACCTATATATGTGAAGTTTCAGAATACAGGAACTCATGATAGCTCTACTCCTTAAAACTATACAAACTGGATGTTAGTGTGCATTTATACGAACGTAAGATATAGTATTTATGTTTACTGTAAATTAAATCTGTGGTCATAATGAAGGAAGATGCATCTCTCTGCCACTCCTAATTCTCCAAGGAGATTGTGATTGCTATAGTGAACCTAACTTTAGAAATCTGGCATAAATTAAAGAAGCTATACACGTATATGAGAAGTAGTTGAGAATACAGAGGATTACAATTTGTAAGTATATTCTCAGAAATAAAGTCAGGTAACATCGCTTCATACAAGCTCACAACATGTCAAAAGAAGTTATTTGGTGCCTTTTAAACACAATGTACTATTAAATGGTCTGAAACCATTATTAAATATAGATTCTGATACAGTAGGTCTTGACTGATTTGTGAGAACACCTACAGCTAATATGTTGACAGGTATTGTGTATATTGCTTTAAGCGGACACACATGGAGTAGCAAGTGTAACAACTTTCACTAAAAAAAAATCACTACCTTTTCAAAGATACATATTGCATTATACTTGAAATTTGTTGAACAGATAATATTCAAGGTTCTGAAATATTCTCTCACAGGAAAAAAATCATTTACTCATATTACTGCCTACAATTTGTGGCTACCAATTATTATCAGGCCTACTTTAAAGTAACAAAACTAGGTAAATTCATATTACACTATGTTCTATATAGTATATTTATGTGTCTTTCACACAAAAATATTTGTGGCTTATTGATATTCAAGATTATCTTAATGTAGACCTTAATTATCTTCTGGTAAGTGATCTATGTATAAAAGGTGGTACTGACTCCAACTTCAATTAACCAATTTAGCTCACAATGTGCTCTTCCTGCTGCTAGTATGAAGAATAAACCTGAATAAACCTAAATATACAACTCATTTCTTGGCACCTTTTAAAAGGTCTTGTGATAACATTTCAGCAATATGTAGGTTTCTGTACAAGTTCATAGAATAAACTTTTAACAAGGTTGTGAAATTTTGCATTTAGGGATATACTACTTTGATTTCTGGATAGTCACGTCAGAATCATCTATTGAGTATATCTCTCAAAATTAATCCTATAAATCCTTAATCCCAAGAAATATGAATCTGAAAACAATGAAAATGCATCTGTTCACATGAAAAAAGTCTATCTTCATATTTAGAATAATTAAGGATATTGTTCAGTGTTGGACATTTATATACAAAAAATATAATATGTGCAAGTATGGCCTAGAGAAATCATGCATTTGAAAAACAGCCCTCACTGCTGTCTTCAAAATTAGAATAAATATACAATATAACAGTAATGTGCCATTAATGCCATTATTTCTTTCTATGAACTTGCTACTAAAAATTCCTCTGTATAAGAATGAGTAGACAGAGAACCTGTCAAATAAGAAACAACTCACCTTATCTTCAGCACTAAATAAAGTTAACCTTATTATAGATAATTATTAACACTGAAGGATAAAATACAAACAAAAAATCATCCCACAAATGATTTCTATAGATCTAGTTAAAATGAAACTAAAATGCTGACAATGCCAGATTTGTAAGATAAAAACAAGCAAACATTTCATAGTTTTCTTGCTTTCATATTTGTTTTCAAATAAAACAGTACTTTTTCACATTAAAATAGCCTCATTTTAAAAGGCCAAATTTCATAATAAAATAATTTCTCTACTGCAATTGTAAATATTTTGTAGAATGCATCACTGGAGTCATTGGGGCCATTAAATTTCACTTGAAAAAGGACTTCTAAATATTTTTAAGAATTGCAGACCACTTTTCATTTTTCCAGAACTTTAAAGTTCTAACTCCACTATGTTCTTTCTGAGTTTCCTAATATCTAATGAGAACACTGCTGTCATTGTTACTATTTTGCTTCTAAACTGTAAGATGCCCCTACTCCAACTGTTCTTAGACTGCTTTTGAAAACTTTACACTGGTTTTTAGCAATTTCATTCTGTTTTGCTTTCATATGCTTTTCCTCAAATTTTCTATGGTTTTCTCGCAGGTCAGCAAGCTTCTTGTGTCTGTGATTTACATATACATATCCTCTAGGTTTCCAAAGCATTCTCTCTTTTAGGTTCTGGGCAGGTCACTCCCTCTCATCTTATGCCCCACAAGTCTATGCAAATCCAAGTGAGAAGGCCTGCCTAAACTCTGATGCTTGGGCATCAACTTAGGGACGCTTCATGTTATTTAGAATTTCTCCTCCTCATGGTATAATTTGAAGCTGCTCCATCAGCAGTGAACTACTACTCAGTATTTAAAAAATATTTCATATTCGGTACATTCATTCACTTTTTGTTCATACAGGGCAGAGGACAAGCCCATCCCCTGCTCTTGCTTTGGCTGGGAGCAGAAGTTCTAAACACATGTAGAACTGTAAACATACTTTTACTTGCCAATCATCTGTTACAGACCCATGGCCTTTTCTGTGAAGAGTAATCTACTTAAAAACCTGAAATGATTGTTTTGGTGGTGGTGGTGGTGGTGCTCAGGATGGAACCCAACCCTGGGTGCCACACATGCTAAACAAAAACTCCACTAGTAAGCTACATCCTCACTACCCATGCCTGTCTTTCTTAATAGATCATGTCTTAGATATATTATTTATAATTTCTAGTTCTTTTGAAGTGCACTGAACACATTTAAAACATTTAAGAAACACTTGCACTGAGTCCAACTGCTCTAAATTTCACAACTTCCTACATGCATGCACCCACAATCTCATAATTATTACACTCATGCTTACATCAATAAAAACTTATTTTAGAAGTTTTATATAAGCTTTCCAAATTATTCAAGTTAATTTTCAGAGAATTAATAATTCTATTTCTTTTCAAATTTCAATGCTTTTATTAAAAAATTTCAATGCTTTGCAAAAAAACATAATTAAAAGTACATCTACAACCAACAAGTTCAGGAATACACTCCGCTGAGGGGAGAGGGCACAGACTGCCACAGAGCCTCGGCGAGCCACAGCATTCGGTGTGAGCCAGTCACTCATCAATTCAGTCAGAAGGCTGTTCACAGAGCACTCACACTATAATCTTGTTGTACTAGATAATTTTATATCAAAGGGAAGGCTTTTATTAAATAATTTTAGTGTATTTAACAAAAATTGGTGACCAAAGAAAATATACCTCCTATCAATGGAATTACAAGGAAGAACCTTTAACTGAAGAAGGGTGTCATGTGAGGTTGACCTCCTACCTTTTTCAAGAAGTATAAGTATTTTTATTTTCAATAAGTTTGAAAATAAAAAAAGGTTCCTGTGAAATTTTGAAGGGATGGAGTGCAGTTTGTGTTTAAAGACAAAGGGCAAGCCAGGTAAAAGGTAACAGAGGCAGAAGAGAAAACGTCTCCACAAGCAGTAAACAAATATTCAAGTAGGAGAAATAACTTAACCTAACAGACAGCAGGCCACTGTAGGAAATCTCTACCAATAAGGTGGTATTTCAAAAAATGAAAATGTAGCGTATCATCTTTATAGTTTTAAAATGGTATGCCAGCTAGGTTTTCTTAGTGACCTAAAAAATCAGTATCTGAAATATACTCTAAGTATTACCAACCCTAAATTATCCTTTAATAAACTCCAGAACTAATCTACTAAAAATTACTTTAAAAAGAAAAGAAGTGATAATCTTCCTAAATGCTCAACTTATTCCATATAAAGCATTTATTGTGCTGGAAATACTGATTTAGAACATTATAATGAATGGTTTATCCTAAGTACTTTTAAAGAAATCTAACTACATTAAAATAAAAATTGCATATTATATTACCATGAAACTAGGTCTAAAGCACTAAGAAATTCCTTTTAAGTATATTTTTAGATCAAAGTTTTTTCTGGGCCCCCCCCCACTAGGGATTGGACACAGGGTCTTGGTATTAAGCTATTACCCTCAGCCCTTTTTTATAATTTAATGTAAGACAGAATCTTACTAACCTACTAAATTGTCATTGCCTATAGTGGGCTCTAAACTGTTGTCTTTCTGCCTAAGCCTCCCAAAGTACTAGGATTACAGATATGCACTAACCCAGTCTGGATCTGTATTTCAATACATCACACTAAAAAGTGGTGTGCTTGAAAACTATATAGTACCTAACAAACTGAAAATCCTTAGGCAATTCACTTGACATGTATTTTGCTCTATATGCTTATATGACAATGTACATAAACATTTCAAAGCCATGATGCAAGAATAAGTAATGAATATAAAGTAAATGATCAATTTCTCAGAATATCACAAGAGAAAGCAGTCCCTTGCTAAAGCTACCAATCATTTCTTGAACATGGTACCTTCAAAATACAAAGTACTCCAAAGTCCATTTTCTCATTCCTTGTCTTATCAGACTTCTCAGTGCTTAAACAAACAATATTTTCTAAATTCTTCATCTTAATTTTGTTTTGCTCTCCTTTTCCCAAGGTCCTCAGAGTGCAACAATAATTGCCTACCCTGATTTATATTGTTGCTCAGAAGGGATCTCTAAACAATGAACAAATTCTCTGAAATTGTCTATTTTCTAATCTATATAAATGTAAGAATATACTGTTCCTTAACTTTCCATCTTACTCTCTTTGACTTTTGTGTATGTTATCCTTTTAGATTTTGTACTATATACAGACCAAAACAGTACATTTCTAGTTTAATACTAAACTATTCCATTTAAAATAAAATACACATATCTGAAGTCAAAAGAAGAAAAATGCTTTATATTCCATAAAAATGCTGAACAAAATTGTCATGTCCTCATATTTAACATATTAACTGTCAGTTCAATATTTAACTGACAAACAGTATTGAGTGTTAGCCCTTTGTGAGAGTTTGTGTTAGGCAGCAAGAATAGTGTAAACCAAATGGCCTTATTTAGCTTACTATTTAAGGAAGACAGATACTACACTCAGGATTAGAGCAAAGTGACACACAAATATGAAGATGGGTAGCAATAACACATAAAGGAAAGAAAACAGAGAGCATACTAAGCTGTGAGCAGTTATCAAAAGGTTTATAAGTGCTGAGTATAGTGTATGATACAGAAAAACTAAGCCACATGGGTCAGAGGTCAGCTGGGCTCTTTAAGGACATATGAAGGAACATGACCTTTACACTAAAGATTAAAAAGTCTGTCAGTTTTTAAATCTTGCTTGGACTTCAGAGTACAAAATACACCAGCAGCTATGAGTCCAGAGGCTACCAGTGGAGAGAGCACGGTCCACATTTTCCTGCGGAGTCCAGAGAAATCACTGCACTCTTCACGTGACACCACTGTCTCCAGATTGTTCTCTGGGTTTGATGCCACTTTTTCCCATCTTTCACTGTGATGGAGTGTTCCTGCACCTACTGCTTAAATTTTTTTCTGCTTCCATTCTCTTGTTTGTTCATGACATGACCAGTGGCTTTAATTTTTTCCAAAGTACTATTATCATTGAAACATCATGTATTTTATTTATTTTTTATCAGGTTCTCCCTTTCCTTAACAATGTAATCTCTATGAGGAAGATGTTTATCTGTTAATTGTATGATCTTTCCAGTTACCTAGAATTCTGTACAGAGTAGGGGTCTACAAATACTTGTGAATGAATGAATGAACTAAGAAGGGAGCCTGAGCTAAGACAGACTTAACAGGGCTAAAAAATATTGGAAGACTCATCAATGGCTTACATAGGAAAACTGACAAGGTGTACAGGCTGAGGGAAAGGAAGAAGACAAATCCAATTCCTTGCCAGCTGAGAGAAGTGATCAGACATCTTAGCAACATGTGGAAACACTTTCTCTGGGGAGTTGAAAGACAACCAGTTTGGTTTTGCATATTCAGAATATGAGGTACCTAAGAAAAGCCAAGTGAAGAGGTCTAGTCCAGGGCAGAAAGAGACAGGGTTGTAGAAGTTAATTCAGAGAGCACAGATGTGGAATAGAAGCTACAAAAGTGGATCATTCATTAAGGAAGACGTAATGAAAACAGAAGATCTAAAATTGAGCCCTGATAAACCTCACAACACAGGTTGTATAAAAAAAAACTAGCTACAAAGGAGATGAAAATGTTCACAGATAAACAAACAAACCCAAGAAAATAACATGAGGTCATAGCTAAGACAATATTTTGAAAAGTCATGAAAACAAATATTGTCAAATAAGCAAATAAAACAAAAAAAACTATGATGACAAAGAGAAACTTTTACATATTTAAAGTGCAGACTCTAACAGGCCAGTAGAGACAGAGGAATGAAGTAAATAGAGATGAGCAGTTTTATGGACGTACATGCATAGAGTTAAAGGAAATGGGAAGCAAGGCAAGTTTATGTTTACGTATCCACAAAACTGTTTACATGCATATCATGTACTGTGGCAGCCAATTTCCCTCCACTAGAGCACCTCAATGGGAGGAAAGAGTAGTGGATTTGGCTCACGGTTTCTGAGCTTCCGCATGTGACAAGTCACCCCCACTGCTTTGGGTCTGCAGTACAAAGTCCTTGATGGAAAAAGTGTATGGCAGCCCAAACTCCTTTAACTCTTGGCAGCCAAAAGTGAAGGAAGGCCATGGGTCTCAGCAGTACCCTCCAGTGCACACCTCCAGGGACCTCGTGCCTTTTCACTAGGCCCCACCTCCTCAGTTTCACCAAATCCCAGCAGCACCCTTGTGTGGGGTCCTAGCCTTCAACGTATAGGTCTCTAGGCAATACTTAGGATCCAAACTATAACATGTACTACTTATCACCCTATGATGTCATGTAAGATCATCTGAGTACCCTGAAGCAATTAACAAATGACATTAACATATTAACAACAGCAAAGTTTATGCAACACAACCTTTCCTCATTATTTCTTTCCTTCTTTCTTTTCTTTTTTTCTTTTTTTTTGCAGAACCAGGGATTGAACTCAGGCCCTTGTGCTTTCCAGGGAAGTGCTTATTCTACTAAGCCATCTCCCTGGCTCCCTCGCTCCTATTTCCCATAGCTTATATACCGTCTCACCTATCACACTAGATGAACAACCTTAACAGAGTGGAACAAGTAGAATGGGTAAAAAGTGGATGTTGATTTAGTTTTTGCTTTGTTGTTGTTTTCAGTGTTTTTGCTTTTTCTTGTTTGTTTGTTGGGGGGGTGGGTTTGGTTTTGAGCACTGGGATTGAATCCAGAGTTTTAGCACTGACCAACACCGTCAGCAATCCTTTTTCTATCACTTATTTCATATACAAGGCAGCATTACCCCAGCACTGCACCATGAATCAATACAGCATCACATCCTTAAGCTGAGCATCACACACCTACATCCAGCCACCTCCTAAATCTTTCAATGAGGCGTTGGGGGAACATCTAGATACAAGCCATAACCCCAGAGATCCATCCTTTACACTCATGGACAGCACTCATACTCTAGGTCTTTTGCCATGCGCTCCAGCTGCATTATCTTAATCGTTGATTT
>NDGM011198541.1:0-10451 GCA_002564305.1 Octomys mimax
GGATTGAACTCAGGCCCTTGGGCTTGCCAGGCAAGTGCTTATTCTACTGAGCTATCTCCATGGCCCCATCAAACCCTTTTGAAATCAATACTTTATTTTAGTTTCAAAAAAACATAGAGTGAATTGTTGCTATTCTTACCTATCGTATTTCTTGGATTAGTGCCTAATAAACATGAATTCCATTTGAGAACTTGCTAGAACATATACGCTAGCGATATTTTTATCCTTCCTACTCAATTCTAATGTAAAGCAAAGATAGTAGTTACACTGCCAGATTTACCACTGGAGTTCTTGTGGCCTTATGGTTTTATGTCACCAAGCATTAATGGCAGAAAAGAGAATTCCTATTTAAAAGGTCCCATTATTGTCTTCCCTTTACAAGAAAATGATAGTATAGGACATTGTAAAACAAAGTTCACTTATCCTAAAATAATAAATTGTTGGATCTAGTGATTTAATGTTTTCTCATAAAGAAAGAGCACGGCCAAAACCAGCTGATTTTATGCTAATACTGGGTGGTCCAAAAGACATGAGGTATTGAAGTAATTCCATGTTTTTGAAAGAGCACTGGAAAAACAAATATAGGAAGCAAGTCAGCCATTATTAACTGTGGAAAAGACACATTCTATTCAATTTTCTTCTCATAAGCCTAAAAGTTGTTTTTTTCACCAAGATCAGTAGATAGATGATAGGTAGGTAGGTAGGTAGGGAGGGAGGGAGGGAGGGAGATAGATAGATAGATAGATAGATAGATAGATAGATAGATAGATAGATAGATAAATACATGGATATAATTGAAAACAGATACATACAATTCATGTTTTGTTCTTAAAAGAGCCTGTCAATAATATTAGCTTAAAATAGGAAATAATATTAATTTTAAAGTTAATTGTATAAATACTTGGCTTCTTTATTAGTAACCACCATAATGACAGCAATTCTGAAGATGTAGATGACACATTCTAAATGCTCTGAGGATTATTATGTTGCTTCAAGACACCTATCATAAATTTTAGTCTGCATCTATTTCTGTTTTATTTTCCCCAGTCAGCGTTTGCACTTCCAGCTGCTGTGAGGTGCTCACGGTCTTCCCAAGCACTGCCTTACAGAGGAAGAAAGCACAGAGCAGGCAGCACAACACAAGCTCAGACTAACTTGTCCTGTTTCTTCACAGCAAATCCTTCGCCATGCTAGAGAAAACTCAACAAAAGTCATCTTTCTCATTACTGATGGCTACTCCAATGGAGGAGATCCCAGGCCTATTGCAGCATCACTGCGAGACTTGGGGGTGGAAATCTTCACTTTCGGCATATGGCAAGGAAACATTCGAGAACTGAATGACATGGCTTCCTCTCCCAAAGAGGAGCATTGCTACCTGCTCCACAGTTTTGAAGAATTTGAAGCTTTAGCTCGCCGAGCATTACATGAAGGTAATGGAATCTAATAACATAGCAAAAGAACCTTTTCTCTTCTCTCGTCTGCCTGAAAGCCACTGAAGAATTGATATTACACCTCTGGCAGATTTTTGCTGAACATAATGGCTGTATGTGCTCTGCGCATCATGAGACATACTGCACTTCAAAGAGATAACACTGTTACCTTGAGACAGGAGAATTTGGTTTTTTTCTTAACAGCTGTGATAGATTTTCACTAGAATATCCATATGCTCCCATCTAGAACTGCTAGAATCAATGGAATGAATTAAGGTGTGTTCTGAGGCCACACACAGTGAAAAGACTTAACTTAAACCTCATTTACAGTTATCTGGACAGATAAAGTAAATATTTAGAGGCATGCATGGTGAATCTCAGCAGAATGTTTCCAGAAATACACATAAAGATATCGGGATAATAAATAGCACACATTTCTTGCCTTAACAATTTTAGGATAAATATACTTTTGTATAAGACTGACAGCATCAATCCTAAAATGAAAGAATATCAGCAAATGGATTCATTAGAATTCTTTATGCAGCATTTATTAGGATATTCAGTCTTACACTTTAAATCAGATGGTTATGTGTCTTGGTGAGCCAGGAGAAAGAAGCTGCAGCCTAGAGTGAGACGACAGAAGTTCTAGGGTTGTGGTAAATTAGGCTTGGTTCTTTCAAGCTTCAACTTCATGGGGAGACTGTGGAAGCACAAGATGCAAATAATTTTTTGTGTTGTCTTTTCTTTTGTGTTGTTGAGACAGCATCTTGATACATACATCTGGCTGGCCTCAAACTTACAATGTAGCCTAGGCTGGCTTCAAACTCATGATGATCTTCCTGCCTTAGGTTCCCAGGCATGTCTGACCACACTCAGTAATTAATAAAGTTCACAACATGCAGTTTAACTCTATGGTAGTTCCAAGAGAAGAGATCACAGTGGGTTGTCAGGCTATAGCTATGGATGATGTGACAAACGATTTAGCATCAAAAGGAGGATGTTGGCAAAAGGTACTGGAGTTAAGGGTTCGAGCAGAGTCTGGGAAACTTAAGAGTTTGGACTACTGTCCTCCAACAGAGTTTGGAAAAGTTCACCATTTATTATACTTAATAATACATAGACTAAATTTCCAGAGTTGGTAAGAAGAAACTCTGAATTGGAAAGACTTGATCAGGGCAAATGAAATGTTCTTCATTCCCCTGTTTCTGTATTCTTCAAAGCTACTTTCATTTTTCATGAATCCACTTTTTGGTCTCAAGACTATTTCTGGCCATTCTTAATAGGCATAGGTTAGAAAATGGTAGCTTTCCTATACGTCATATATCAACTTGGCTCTCATGTAGACTTGAATGCTAGAGTCCCAGTCTTGACAAGTAGGTCTTCTTGCTCCCTAAATTGCTCTATTGCCAAATATACTTGTGTTTTTTTTGTCTCGGGGCTAAGTCCTAAGGGACCCAGTTGCAGGTCTTTGACCCACACCAGGGTCTATTGGGTGTAGTTTCAATAGGGTGCCTGGTCACGCCAGACTCTTACTCTATAGCCTCCCTTTTAACCCTGTTACTCAGTCCTAATGCAGAGGGGCAGATGTTCCATAACAGAGGCCAACACCCATTTCCTTGGCAGCTATGTGATTCCAGCCCTTGTCTTGCTGACACCTACTTGAGTTCCTACCATGGGCCCATCCCTACATCTGGACCTAGCACCTACAGTGAGTGGCTCAAATAATCAGAATGGTCTCTATTTCTGTACTTTGTATTAATATACTTAAAAAGAAGAGATAAATCAGAACCTGTTTTATTATGTAACTTACATATTGCTGTTATTTACAGCTTTCATCAGATGACTACAGAAGTGATTGTACTTACTCTAAAGTCAGTAGCACAGAGTCAACACCTCTAAGGAGAGGTTGGGCTTGTGGCCTTATTTCTGACTTGAACAAGGATTTTGGAAATGTGGTTCCTACTGCCTGACCTCATAGGGAGTCAGCAGAACACTGTTAGTTTGCAAGTAGGGGAATGACCTGACGAACCGACTGTGTTACTTCCTGCTGCATCTGGCATTTCCTCCCAAAAGTACTTAATTCCTGCCCGACCCTGCATGACCTCGAGAGCTTCTGATGAGCTCGCACACTGAAATAACTTTACTGGCTGAAGCAAATTCCCAGAGTAAGGCACTGCAGACAACACACGTTCATGTTTGGGTGGGAGCAGGGAGCAGAGGGAAATTGGACAGATGGGAAAAGATACTGTCTTCAGCTTGTGCTTACTTTTTAAAGACAAAAGAATATAACCCTCAACTGTTAATCATTTTATTAATTACCCTCTGTCATGCATTCTCAATAGATCTACCTTCCGGGAGTTTTGTTCAAGAGGATATGTCACACTGCTCATATCTTTGTGAAGCTGGCAAAGACTGCTGTGACAGAATGGCAAGCTGTAAATGTGGGACGCACACGGGTCAGTTCGAATGCATCTGTGAAAAGGGCTATTATGGCAAAGGTCTGCAGTACGAATGCACAGGTGAGTCTCCAGTTAGTGTGTAACTGCTCAGGCTCCCTGCTGCTGTGCAATAAGTGGTCCCCAAACAGAATGCCTTAAGATACTCTGTGCTCGTAGCATTGTTCTGGGTCAGCTGGGCAGCTCTGCGGTCTCAGCTGTCGTGGATCTCGCATTTGCCATCAGCGATGGCTGATGGAGGCTGCTCCATTGATCTCATCTATGTTCTCTTCTGTGTTTTGGAATCACCTAATAATAGGCCATAACAGGGCTATGGAGATAGCTCAGCAGTCTAAGGACCCGTCTGGCAAGCCTAAGGACCTGGGTTCGATCCCCAGTACCACGTGTCATATGGCTGTGTTGGCCATCAAAACCAGATGTGGTGGCACTCAGCTATAATCCCAGCACTGGGGAGGCTGAGACAGGAGGATCACTGTGTGTCTGGGCTGCTTAGCAAGACTCTGTACCAAGTACATAATAGAGTAAATATTAAATAGGCCTCAATAATCTGGCTTTTTCTGAGACAATGAGGCTGGTCTTATGTGGCCTCTAATATTTCATCAGGCTACCTTGAGTCTCTTATTTGTAATTAATCTAACTGGCAAAACCTGTCCTCCATCTACCTTAGCCAAAATATGCCTCCATCTCTCTATGAGATTGAAGCTAGTAGGATCCCAGTCCCTCACCCACATAAGCCTCGTTCATTGTCCCCCTTCCAAAATAGCAACATTCCCTTTATCATCTTTTGGTTCGTCAGAAGCCTCCAGAAAAGAGCACCAGAGAGAGCCGTCACTGCAAACAGAGTTGAATTCACTAACATTTGCTGGGTTTTCTCTCAATTTTCTTTCACGAAGGCCTTTCCATTTTATTGGAGAAGTAGTCTTAGGGTTCTTGTGTTCTGTTATACTTTAGAAAATGTCTAATATTTAGAAATAGCATGTGGTCGTAGACAGAATTTTGTTCATTCTGTTTTTATCTTAAAAAGCAATTAAAAAAAAAAAAAGAGCTTACCCTTTTGTGATTTGCTGCTTTGGAAAGCTATTCCCATGGAAATTAATGCCCACTAGGATAACACAGGGGTCCCAGATTCACTTTCCTCAGTGTCATGCCACTGCTCACTGCATGCTTCATATGAACATTGCTTTCCTCTGCCCTTGTAGATCGGCCTGCTCTTCTGGCCCTCTGCGCTCTACCCAGCATGTATTCTGTCTTCTTTTCTCTTTTCTTTTCTCTATCTCCTCGTGGAACTTTTCTTCTTGTGTAATTCTTTTACTCTATTTTTGTCATCCTTGCTCTCACTTCCTTTCATCCCTCCTCCCTCCCCTGGCTCTGGGCCAGTTGGCAGACACAGCCTTGCCAGGTCCTGTATTCGTGTCCACCCAGCAGAGTTGCTCCTCTCTTGGCTGGGTTCTCACCCTCATGCAGCAGGATTTCTCATTTAAGCAGAGCAGAAGTGGGGAGGGGATCGACCCAACTGTCTCTGAGTTGGCAGAGTGCCTCCTCTTGTTTCTCCCTCCCCTTGAATCTTCCCACACTCACACTGACAGTCCAGCTTGGCTCTCTCTCCAACACTCCCTCGCTCATTCCTCCCATCCTAACCCACCGAACACAAGCAGAAAATCTCATTTTCATTGCTTCGTGCTGCGGTCAGCATGTGTGCCTTCCGTGTGGTCTTGACCAGGCCATTCCCTGCCAACGAGCTACCATCATCACTGTGCAGCTTCTGGGTAGCCGCGGCCACCTAGCTGCAGCCCCCGTTGTTCCAAGGCACTAAAATCTTGCATTTAGCATTGTGCTAGTGAAACAGAGAAAATGGCAGTTTATCACCCCACTGCCCTCTTACCCAACTAGCTTTGGCTGCCACCACTATGACATTCCAAGCTGAGAGGTATAGCAGTCCATAAAATATAGGCGGTTGAGTGGTCTTGTTATTAAAGAGTCAGTAAAGGGGACTGGAGCTCTTTTGCTGTTGGTTCTAGCCAAGAACACCATGCATGAGAGGATTAGCCTATCCATGCCTTCTCTTAAGGGGATAACCCTCAGTTTAATACTTTCTGACATATAGAATTTAAACCAGAATAGTTGTATTGACATAAATGTTTATCTTGTCATCTTCAATATTTTTTCTAAGAAATAAGAAAAAATTCTATGGAACTCCAACATGTTTACTGTGTGTTTATGTAGTTTCAGGAGGCAAAATTTATCACTGACTTCTCTGGCATGCTAGGAGCTAAGAGATAAGAAATAAATCGTGTCCTTGTGGCATGAAACACTCATTATCAGACTTTTTCCCCAAAAGACAAAGAGAAGTAGTAGCTCTAAGTCACTTAGTTCTGCAAATTTGAACTCAGTGAGTCCCTTTCAGAAGTCATTTAGTCAACAGATGTTACTGGGAACCTTCTTCATGCTGATCCCTGTGCAAGGTCCTAAGTTGGGATTCAGTTGTGAGTGCAAACGTGTAGTCACATCCTTCTTGAAACTGACCATCTAAGGGCGGGCCAGATAGCTCAGTGGACTAAAGCCCCTGCTTAGGCAGCCACAGGGTCTGGAGTTCAATCTCCAGTGCCATGCCAGTCCTGCCCCTGGGGCGTGCTGAGACCACAACTGAGACTGGGTGTGGTGGTGCACGCCTGTAATCCCAGTGCTTGGGAGACTGAAAACCGGAGACTCGCTATGAGCCTCATCTGTATAGACCCTGTAGACCCTGTACTAAATACATTTAGTATAGATCTGTATAGATCCTGTAGACCCTGTACTAAATACATTTTAAAAAGAAAGAAAAGAAATTGACCATCTGACCATACAAATCTACTTTGTAGTTGCGAAATGTGATATGTGCTATGAAATAAAAATGCCAGTGGTAAGAAGGGCAGACTCCAGACAAGGTTAAAGTAATCCTAAGCCCAGAGCTGCAGGATGACTGGGCCATAGCTATTTTATTACTCACACAGAAGATGTCAGCATTTACTCTGAACAGTTGGAATGCTAAGTATTTATTCTTATTGTCAAAACAGCGCCTTTCATGAGGAAATCATTCCTTTTTCAAGCCAGAAGAACATTAGGGATAATCTGCTTTAAGCCCCATTTTCTGAAAGAGGAAATTGAGGCCTCAAGAGAGATGAAACTTTGCTCAAGTAGATATACCCAATTATCAGTGGAAACCAGGGTGAAACATATTACACTTTACCCTGAGTCCATGTTATTTCCAAGAGATCACTTGGCTTATTTTTTCTATATTTGAAAATAATTTTTTGAATATATTGCTTGTCAGATATCCTGGACATAGAACTGTGCTCAAACTGTCTAAAAAGTTATAAAGATCTGGCTCAAATTCATTTCCTGCAAACTAAGTGGCTTTGAGCAACTTCCTTTCTTCTGATTTTCTTTTTTTTTCTGTAAAATGAACTTACTGATGGCACAGTTCATAGATCTATATGCATACCTATGTACATGGATTTATGTATGTGCATATATGTGTATGCTTTGCACCTGTGTGTACTTGACTGTCTGGGCTAATTGAGAAAATATAGAGAAGTGTTGCTTTCTAGCTGTATTGGTATTTCTTTCCTTACTCTTCACCTATTGAAATTGTTTGGACAGTTGCACTGATGATGGCGATAAGGGCATTGGTGATGATGACAGCAATCATAACTTAATAATTGGCAAGCATATGGAATAGCATTCCTATATTTGATAGAGATCAATGATAGTGCTTTAAGATTTATACTGACTTTAGAGTAGTTTTCCTTTTTAGATAGAAGGAAACTGAAAGTTCAGAGGCTTAAATAATAGAAGAATGCATGTAATCAAACTATGTTTGGAGCACTGAGACACAGAAAAAGAAAATGTGATACTGGGGCAGGAGGATGGGGAAAGGTGAAGGGTGGTATTGTGTGAAATTGATCAAAGCATGTTACATAAATGAACAAAAGTACAGTAATAAAACCCATTGACCAATATATGTACTACAAAGATGAGCAGGAAACAGAACTTAGGTAACCCATCCACAGCCATGCAGCTAGTCAAACAGGGATAGAGACTCAAGTAGCCTGGCTTCAGACCTATAGGCTAGCCAGAGAGATAGACATTTAATAAATATACACTCACTATGTAAAATGCAATTTGTAATTCTAAGCATTAGTTTGTGCCCAGTAAGAACATCAATATTTCATCATTTTCAGCCCATAGAAGAGCAGCTTCACATGCTTCACCCTAGTACTTGGAAGGAAAAGAACAGAATAAGTTATGTGAAAGGCAAATCTGATTCTGTCACACTCCTGCTTAGCCTTTCTCAAGTATGGCCCATTTACCGAATAAATTCACACTTGTTACAATGCCATGAAGACTTGGCACTATCTGGCCCCTCCTTTACCTGTGAGGTCAGAGCTAGGACTCATTGCAGTTCCCTCCAAAGGCTGAGCTGTGTCACTCCTCAGACCTTGCTTTATGCGTCTTCTGACGTCTTTTCCTGCCACATCCAACTGCGCCTGTGTGTTTTTCCTTCATCAGATCAGTGACTCTGAAAGGCAGTGACTTCCTAATCCATTTGGAATTCCCACTCCCTGCCTTCAGAGCCCATGCTAAATGCTAAAGAAAAAGAATTTAGTTAAGAAGTCAACTTTAATACCAGAATTCTTGGTGGATAAGAACTCATCATTGAAATCTTAGGTAACTAACTACATGGCTTCTGTGCCTGCTATGGAAACCATGGAATCCCTAATACAAAAACACATGGTTAGACAACTCTTAAAGTTCATTTGATTTACTTGAATGAAGAATGTTTACATTTGATTAACCTTTGCCAACAACAAACTAAACACAACGTGCAGCTGGTTTACTAGAGTAGTCATTTTAATGGGTAGATCATCCAATCAGTTGTGAATATCCAGCGAACTCTTACAAATCCAAGTAGTTGCAGCTGTTTTAGATTTTCTCTGAAGGGATTTGAGAGACCCAGAGTTTAGAGACAATAGACATCTTGAGGACACTGCTCTTGTGCAAAGATTGACTTCATTTCAACAAGCTTGGAATGAGCAGATTGAAAATTATTGCTGGCTGGGGGTCAAACATACGGCCGTAACTTGAGCCAAAGCTCTAGTCATCAACAGAGGATGCCCTGTAGCAATAGTCACACTAAGACATTTGTGTGGGATGACTTTCCTGTATGCATACATCAATGTATGTAAATCCCCACCTTTTCCCTACACACACACACACATACACACATACACACACTCACACAGACATCTTCCTTTCTAACATTGTCTCATTTATTTAGAAAGAGAGAGCAGCAATTGTTCTAGAAATTCTTGAATGGAAACCAAAACATTTGGAAATCTTGTTCCCTCTGCCGAACTTAGCTGACCACCCTCCCCCAATTCCCAACGGTACCAAAAATGGATGTGTAAGGTGTAAGGAATTCGAACAATGTATTCCTCTTTGCTTTTTATTAAAGAATGTTGACACTAGGTTGCATTAACACCACGAGGGTCTCTAATTGCTTGTATAGAGAGTATTTATCTCAGTCTCCCTCTAAGTGGAATAGGTATTCTGCCCTAATGTTGCATTTTCTGGTCTTCCACGGTTTTATAACACAAAAGCACACAGAAGTAGATCATGGCTGTGAACTATCATAAGCCCTATGAATTCAGTGTATTTGGGTATCTCCAAAACAATTGTAGATGTAGTAGCCCAAAATTGAGCAAAGGATTGTGAGAATTTCTTCTAGTTATCGTAAAATCTTCCTGTTCTTTTCCCCAGCAACAGAGTATGTTACTCTTTCCAATAAAAATAAGAAAAGACAAAGAAAAAATGTGCATCTACTAAGTCATGGTCTTCAACCATTTTTGCTTATCTACCCTCCCTTCCACCTAAACATACTGACAGCCCATGCACTTGTCACTGAGTTTTAAGTGGTCAGCTAAAAGCTTCTAGCAAGATTTTAAAATGTCACAATTGTATAATTCTGTATTGACATTTTCAAGCAAACAAAACCATTAAGACTGGGGTTGTAGATTGTAGCTCAGAGGTGGATCATGTGTGATGGCTTAGCATGTGTGAGGCTCTGAGTTCAAGCCCTAGTTCTACAAAACACACACACACACACAAACACACACTATGTTAACTAGTTTTCTCTCACTGCTGTGACAAATTACCCAACACCCAAAATTAAGGAAGGAAAGGTTTATTTAGCTCACAGTTTGTGGAGGTTTCAGTCTGTAATCAGCTGGCTCCAAGGCAGGGTGGCACACAGCACAGGGTTTATACTTCAAGGCAGCAGAAGACAGCAAAAGCAGCAAGAGCAAAAGTGGGAGAAAGCAAGCCTCTTTTCCTCCCTTATGTTGTAAGCAGGCTACCATCCCACCAGGGCAGGTGCAGCAGCCATGCCATCTTTGTGTCCTCCTCCTCTTGCGTAGGCTCAGGATGTCTGCAAGTGAGGACACTCAGCCTTCTGCTGAGTCACTTAGTTAAACTTCTGAACTTAAGTTGACACAGCGTATCAACCATTACACACACACACACACAC
>NDGM011198542.1:0-12858 GCA_002564305.1 Octomys mimax
GAACTTGGGCCCTTGCGCTTGCCAGGGAAGTGCTTATTCCACTGAGCCATCTCCCCGGCCCCATGTTTTCTAATTTCACTGGTTTGTGTGTGTGTGTGTGTGTGTGTGTGTGTGTGTATGCGTGTGTGCATGTGTGTGTGTATGTGTGTGTGTGGTACCAGGGATTGAACTGACCCTGCCCTTGCCAGGCAAGCGCTTATTCTACTGAACTATCTATCTCCTGGGCCGGCCCTTCACTGTTGTTTTGAAAACAATTTTTAGTGTAATTGTGTGTCTAGGATGAAGCACAGGAGCTTGGTGGAGCGGGCACACCGCTGCCTATGCAGTCCCTCCTCCTGAGACCCTTCCCAGGGACAGCCAAGGGGATAGCTGCAGACGCTGGACGCTGATTCAGGTGCACAGACCCACAGCTAGTGGCAGGGCTGCTCCTAGCTTGATCCAGTGGTTTCCGATCAGAGCAGTTACCCTTAGGCTGCACTGAAACTCACCTTTTCACTGTAAAGAAAGGTTTGACTGAGCAGTGAGGGTTGGATTTCAGGAGAAATGCTTACATCTACATAAAGAGCCAATTGTTTTCACAGCATCACTGCCAGCCTCTACTTCTAATGTGTATTCATCACAAAGGTATCTTTTATTGAAGTGTTTCCTGAGTGATTAGGCCTCCAGGTACTTTCTAGGCAGTTTATTGGCCTTGTCAGTGGTGTGTGTGTGTGTGTGTGTGTGTTGCTTCAGCTGGGGGAAAGGTCTGCATTCCCCTGCCCTGCCCCTTGGGGTACACCTGGCTGTGCTCTGGCTCACCCTGCTGGCCTCTTGTCTGCGTCCAGGGGATGTAGATGGCAGCAGGAAAACTGTAGCAGAAATACTGGCTGTAAGGTTAGGAGTCCTTCAAAAAAAGGTGCAGGTGCTGCAGAAAGCTGTATAGCTCAGTGGTGGAACACTTGGCTAGCGCACGTGGGGTTATGTGTGAAACAAAACAATCCCTGAGAGCTGCTCTGCATCAGACCTGGGGGGGGGGTGTGCGTGGCAGAGAGCTGGCACCTCTCGGGGTGACTCTGGACCAGGAAAGACTTGGTGGGTGGAGTGTGAATGGAAGCGTTGCTGAGCAGTCAGTGCAGTTGAAGGAGCAGCCTGCAGGTCACAGTGAGCTCCCTGGTAGTGAGAGCGCGACTCCAGCATCACCAACCCTGAGAGCTCACAGCTCCTTAAGAACAAAAGACCTCCAACTCCGAGGTTTTACTGACTGCTAACTTTTTTCCTCATATGGTCAGAGATGTTTGTGGTTGTAGATGTCCAAGATGGCTTCAGAACTACAGTGCCTATAAATGTGGGACATTCACGGGGATGGAACAGCCCTGGGCTTCTGTTCACCTTTCCCTGCTGGGGGCTTGGGATTCCTTCCAAGAGATTGTTGTTTCTGCCTCAGGTGAGCTAACCCAAGGTCAGCAGGTCTCCTTGGCCCGGACAGCCCCTGCCAAGCATGCGCCCCCATGCTCCATACATCCTTGAACTTTTGTGGTCTTGGGTACAGCTCAAGTGGTGTTTGCAACATGCAAGAATAAAGCCCAGCTGAGGAGTGAAGCTGTTTTCCATTCTTCTTTGGAAGCGGATTCTTACTCTTGCCCCCTTGTTCTGGATCTAATCTCCTATGAGAATGAGCTAAGCCGTTTTCCTCAGCCAGGGGACATTTTAGAAACCAAAACGAGTGAGAAGGCCTTGCTGATGACTGTGAGGGCTCCCTGGGCCACCAGCCCCTGGGGGTGGCCCAGCATGGTACCTGTGCCCCCCCCCTTCCTGGCACCACTCCTGAGTTGGAGAAATGAGGTGCAGAAAGCGGCACCTGGCCCGGGGCTTCGATCCAGTGCCGAGTCTCCTGGGAAGCAGACCAGGACAGACAAGGTTGCCCAGGTCCAGTTCCATGTATAAGCTGGACGATTCCCAGGGCCTTTGGAGATTTGCATCCTTCCAAGTGATGGGAAGCCCCAGTGGTCATTTTACAGAATACCTGGGGTGCAGCTTGGCATCAAGAGGTGTGGGAAAGCCTCCCTGCACTCGGTGTCCTCTGATGGCTGTGAGTGTATTTCCTAATTGAATTTTCTTACTGAAACCTGCTTTCCCAAAGCTGGTGAGCAGCAGGACACTGGGGGGTGGAGCTAGAAGAGGGCCCCAGCTTCCTATTTTTTCTCAGTGAAGCACACTGAGCTGCACATGTTTACAGAGCATAGCTGGATTAGTAATACTGGTTTCAGTGATAGCGTACATCTGCCTCGCTGCCCCTGTGTAGGATCTTGTACTCTCGGTTTTCCAGCCTCTCCCTAGGCAGAGATTCCAGCTGGCAGAGCTGTGGCCGGGGCTTCCGGAAGCATTCCCACGACCCTGTAAGTGAGGAGTGTGACCTCTGAGCTGTGTGCCGGCTCCCTCCATTGCCGTAGCAGGTGGTGGGAAGTAAGAACAATGCTTGGATGGATAGGTTCCCTGTCCAGGGCTCTGCTGGAAGGCTGAGCGTTTGTAGACCATCCACACATGGTGCTTCTCTGGGGATTCAAGGGTTGGAAAAGGAAAGTGAATTGATTTCTGCCTTTGGGTTCAAGGAAGGAGCCTAGCAAAGCATCCCCCTCTGCTTTTTCCAAGCTCTCCTGCCGTGCCTCCCATTAGTTTTGGTCTCACAACTTAAGAGCTAAGTATGAAAAAAAATTTGGCAAACTAAAGCAAAGATGTTTTCTCTTTGTGTCATGAAGCTTTCCCACTGGTGAGTTTTGAGCCTAGCTTTGCTGAGGTCCCTGGTAAACAGTTTCTTCAGTTTCCCTGGGCGAGGGGAGGAGAAGGGGGTGGGGGTATGGGGCGATGCCTGTCTGGCTTTGGAATCTTAGCGGGTGTTGTGCTACAGTGCTGCTGGAGGGAGTCTCTGCCCATCAGGTCCTGTTCTGATGGCTTTCCCAGCTGTAGAGTCCTACAGACCATGCCGGACGCACAGGCTCCTTTAGCTGGCCGGCTCTGCATTCTGTGTCTACAGGACCAGGAGACAGAAAACAATCAGTTTGTCATTTATTTCCTTTTTTGGAAAGGCAAATGCCCCACTGTAACACTTCTTTTGGAAAATATGTCTCCTGGGGCCCAATTACATACTCTGTGTGGCCTTGACCATCCTTGCCTCTTAAGAGTAAGAAATATCCTACCCGGAGGTAAGGAGGGTGACGGTATCTCCAGCCCTTGGTGGACCAGCACTGTTACCCCAGTTGCTCCTTCCCCTGCTCTCAGGGGCAAGCTGTAAAGGGCCTGCAACATTTCTTATATTCATGAAAGACCTTGCCAATTTAAGGTCCTTTATTACAGAACTGTTTGCTCTTAATGAAAGGTATCAGGCAATGGATTTATTTGCCTGATGAGACCTATAAAGAAACAGTTTATTTACCACGGAATGAGAGGACACCACTCTGAGAAATTTGAGTGTTTGGATTTATGGTTATGTGAGCCGTGCCCGTGTTTCTAGTGAGCAGAGGCGCGCACAGCCCGAGTGAACAAGCCTAGCCCGACCCTGCCTGCTTTGATCGGACATTTTTGAGCTTTCCACGCTTGGTTGCTGCTGAGGTCTTCCTGGTGCTCACAGTCTTGGCTTTGTTCTGGGTGTGAGTCCAGCACTCCTTCCTAGACTGGGCAGAAGGCTAAAGAGGTCTTAATTCTGAAATGTGAGAATAAACGTGTATCTCCTTTACTCTCCCCGCTTCCCTGTTGACCTCACTTATACAATTTATGGAGCAAAAAATAAATAAATTTATGGAGCAATGATTGTCCTGGCTTTCTGCTAGGTGCTTTGGAGAACTTACCTCTTTTATCCTTAAAATAAGGTCTGGCCATGGGTACCTCATTTTTCTTGCGGAGACTTGGGGCTCAGAGTTTAGTGACCTGTCTAAGGTCCCACCTGAGGACCTGCTTGGGTCAGAATTTGAATGCAGACCACCTCTGTGTCAGCCCCACACCCTCTTCTGGAGGGCTGTACCGATGCAGCTCTCTGAGACTGCGCGACAGAGAGTTGGCTGTGGTTCTCACGACAAGAAGGGGCACATGCAGCAGGTGAGGGCGCTGTTGCCCAGAGCGGACACTTAGGGGCAGCTGTGCTTCGCTTGCATCCCAGCTCCCTCACTGTGTGCCTCAGTGTCCACATCGGAGATTAAGAGCCCTTGCCTCATTGGATACTTTTCTTTCTTTTTTCAGAACCAGGGGTTATCTTGCACATCCTGGGTAAGCACTCTATCACTAGGCTATATATACCCCCAGTCCCTAGGGTCATTTTTAAGATTAAATGGGAGGCCGAGAATATAGCTCAGTGGCACAGAGTGAATACTTAGCATGTGAGAGGCCCTGAATTTGAATACCAGCACCAAGCGTGCAAAGAGAATGAGTTCTCTGTATTTATTCATTGAGGCAGGCATCTGAAATAGGGGCTTGGGAACCCAGGAAGGAGATAGCCAAGTATATTGAGTGGGGAGGAAAGGCATGGTGGTCGGATAGGAGCAGTCTAACGGTCTGTAGCATAGTAGGGTGACTGTCACTGACAACAGTTAATTGAATATTTCAGGGGGATCTTTTTTTAATTTATGTATTTGGTATAGGGCTTCACTACACAGCTCAGACTCATAGTGATCCTCCTGTTTTCAGCCTCCCTAGCGCTGGGATTACAGGCGTGCACCACCACACCTGGACTCAGTAGCTGGCTCAGTGCACCCAGGGGTGGGGGTGGCATGGATGAGATACCAGGGATCAAACCCTGGTCCCTACACTTGCCTAAGCAGGTGCTTAGTCTGCTGAGCTATCTCATGGGCCCTAATTGAATATTTCAAAATTACTAGTAGAAAGGATTTTGAATTTTTCCAGAGTAAAGAAATAAAATATACCTAAGGTGATAAATATGTCCATTATCCTGACGGGATATTATGTTATATACATATATTGAAATGTTATACTGGGCTGTGGAGATAGCTCAGTAGAATAAGTGCCTGCCTGGCACGCAAATTATACTCTACCCACAAATACGTACAACTATTTGTCAAGTAAAAATTATGCTAATTTTTAAAAATAGGTGTATGGCTGTAATTCCACAACTCCAGGAGGCTGAGGCAGGAGGATTGCAGAACCAGCTTGGCATTTAGTAAGACCCCGCCTGTGACTGACTGAATGAATGAATGAATGAATGAGTGGGGCTAAGGGTGTAGCTCAGTGCAGGGCCTGCATTCAGTCCTCAGTGTGTGAGGTGGGGGGTACTTTCTGATGCAAAAGCATTGTGTCCTTCTCCTCAGGCCTCCCTTTGGACATAAGTCAAAAGGCAACCCCACCCCCTGTCTAGGAAAATAAAATGCCTATATTCGTGGAGGCTTGATTTTGTTCCCCAAATCTTTTTAAATCTTGCTTCTTCCCAGTGAAGGCTGCCTGTGCCGGGTTGCTTGCTGGTGGCATTTGAGGTCTCCTCACCTTCGGAAGGCAGGCGCAGTGCTCTGTTTTGGGGAGCGTAAAGCCCCAACTGTTGCACATTGCATCCAAGGCCCCCTGTAACTGTTGGGAAAAGGCTCAGCCTGTGAGTTGGCTGCGTCCGCTACAAAAAGGGCGTTTACATTTCTTAGCCAGTGAACATGTGGACTGCGTTTTCCAAACCTTTTTTTTTTTTTTTTTTCTATTACACAGTTAAGTTCAGGGAACTTGGCTTTAATTGTCTTTGATTTTTGAGGATGGTTTTTTAAATTTCTTATGCCATTGCGGGGGATATGGGCAGCACAACACGTATGGCATCCCTTGAAGACTGGGATTGTCCCTAATTATGTGTCTTACTGCCAGTTGACAAAGTGGAGGGCTTAGTTGCTTGTTACATGAGCCAGAGGCAGCAGCTGTAGCCATCTGCAAAGCATTTATGATCAGACCTTAGGTGATGGCCCCTTGTGGATCTTCTGAAGGGGTCCTGGAAACCATCAACAAGAGAAGCTGGCTGGAAAAGGCTCTAGTGTTCCTGGACATCCACCTGCCTGAGAAGCGTGTATGAGGAGAGTCTCTCCTCCACGGTGACAGATTTCACCATCTGGTGATAGAAAGGCTTGCCCATGATTTGCCCAGCCTGGGAACGAACACTTGTTTCCCCTGTATGATTTTATGAGCTAGCAGGTTGTTCCCCAGAAGGCGTGAGAAGTCAGCTTTCTGTGCTTCAGGTGTCCTTAACAGTCTTTGGAAGCTGGGCACAGAGGTTGACCTGTGTGAGAGCCCTTTCCTCCCTTCAGCGCTCTGGCTCTGGGGCAAGTTGGCTCACCTGTCTGGGTCTCAGGTTGCTTTCCTGAGAGCCTGGGTAGTGGCAGCCACCTCCCCTCGCCACCACAGCTTGCCTCTCCTGCAGCCCACGCGGTCCAGGGCCAATCGTCTGTGGGCCCATAGTGATTTTGTTTCTTTCCCTTTAGCTTTCAAAACTGGTTTACATTTTGGTTATTCAGTGTTCTTAATCACTAGAGAGCAGTTCATGTTAAAGACCATCTGCAAAGTATAGAAATGCTCTTTTTTTTTCTTCTGGTGCTAGGCATTGAACCCAGGGCTTTTTGCATGCTGAGTGTGTTCTACCACTGAGCTACATTACCAGCCCTTATATAAATATTCTTAATACTGCTGTTGTTAATTCTGATAATACAGAATTTTATTCCAAGTAGCATTTTAGGGTTGTAAACCCAGCTCCATTCTTAAATTTTGTTTTTTGGTTTTTTGGTTTTTTTGGTGGAATCGGGGATTGACCTCAGTCCCATGCGCTTGCCAGGGAAGCTCTTATTCCACTGAGCCATCCCTGACCCCATCCATTCTTAAATTTTGACTGTGGATTAAACTGTAAGCAGATGAAAAGCAGCAATGTGTAATAAAGAATTTGCTGTCTGGTCCTGGTTGATAAGTCTGATTATAAGAAATATGGGCCTCTACTGTCCTCACTGATGGTTTATAAGGTTTCTTTTGCTATAACTTTTCTAAAAGCCTGTACAGGTGAGGGAGGCACACCCCAAAGAAATTACTCCAGCTCAGTCAGCTGGCGATGGGGAGGCTCAAGAACAGTGCAGGAGACGTCAGGCAGGGCCCTCTGTGCAGTGGGCTGTCTTCTGTGGCGTCACCATTGCCTCAGATATGCCCAGTTATAGACGGCAAGCACCCGCCACCTCTCGGTGGATTGCAGGTTAAGAATAGTTTCTGTGTATGGAAACCGCTCCGCAAGCTGCCCAGAGTGCTGCTGTGTATGGGCTGCTGCCAGCTACATGTTGGGAGCTGATAGAGTTGAAGACTACGGGAGAAAGGCACCTGCCTTCTAGGGTGGCAGAGCAACCAGTCAAGCCTTGCTTGCTGAGTATGGCGCCTGCTGTGCCAGCCTTCCTCCCCGGGGAGGCTGTGTGGCTGACTCCTTCCTGGGAATATTTGCCGCGCCACCAGGTTCACCAGGTAAATGCTGGGGGCGGGGGGGTTGGTTTTTTGCTTTTGTATTTTTGAGATAGGGTCTTGCTATGCAGTTCAGGCTGGCCTAAAGCTCACTTTGTAGTCTATGCTGGCCTTAAACTCACAGCGATCCTCCTGCCTCAGCCTCCCGAGTGCTGGGCTTACAGGCGTGCACCACCATGCCCAGCCCACCAGGTAAACTCTTGTCCTGTGCTCTACAGTTAGAGGTTTGGGGCTGTAAACAGAAGCACAGCTCCAGCTCCTGAGCGTGACTCATTTCGGATATTTCACGTCCTGAAGGGAGGTGTAAGGGAAAAACCCACTGAAAGCTGCTGCAGAGCTGGACAGGCAGCCTATGTGTGGGTTGCTAAGTTCTCTGGAATAAACATAGTAGGGAGATGCACGTGGAAACTCGGAGCCCACGAAGGTGCCAAGGGAGCTTGGGTACTCTGCTAGGCCTCGCATTTGTCTAGTTTCAGTGGCCTTAGAGCGGTGTGGGCATACCAGCCCATGAGGGGAGCAGGCTCAGCGGTGAACACTTTCTGTTCTAGAGGATGAGGGCCTAATAGGGTTAGGGAAACCCTGGATTTTGTGAATGAACCTGTGATTGCTCCACTCTTGCTGTCTTCTGTCCTTCCCTCAGTTTGGCTTTAGCGAAGCTTTGGTCCCTGCACAGGCCAGGCGCAGTGGGGGTGAGTACTGGGGAAGTCCGCCCTCCTTCATTAGTGCTAATGACTTGGAAACAGCCCCAGCGCTCCACCTACCTTCCTAGAGACTCCTGGCAGCCTAAGTGGAAAACCTGTGTCAAGTAAAGGAAAAGTCAGGGAGGAGCGGGCCTGTGCGCACCCAAATGTTATGTAAAAGTCCTGGCAGAGAAGACCTTGCTCTGAAGAGTCCTGCCCTGTAGGGAGGACGTGCTGTGGGGCGCCCCTCTGGGCCCGATGAGGTCCTGCAAGGTGGGGAACACAGAGGCTCTGAGAGGGACTGTTTGGTGGCTTAATTCTAACCCGCAAATAACGTGGGAAATTGGGGCTGCTGCTGCTGCTGATGGTGATGGTGATGGTGATGGTGATGAAGGTGGCAGTGACATTCTGTCTGTGTCTTTATAGGGTCTTAGACTTAGGATTGAAAAATGTGTGCAGGGGCTGGGGAAATGGCTCAGTAGAATAAGTGCTTCCCTGGCAAGTGCAAGGGCCTGAGTTCAATCCCCAGTTCCACCAAAAAAAAAAAAAAAAGAAGAAAGAAAAAATGTTTGCATATACTGTACACACAAATCTTCATAATGGGTCAAAGAACTTATAAACTATTTGTGGGTTTCTAATCCTGGGACCCAAGTTATGAATCTTTGATTTATTTCTGGCCTGAGAATTAGTTTGTTTCTTTTAAACGGAAATGGATCTATGGTTTCCCAACCCATAGCAGATTAGAAGCAGTATATTTGATAAGAAAGGAAAAATATAGCTCTCAGCCTAAAGAGGTACAAATTTTAAAAAAGAAGCTAGGGCTGTGTTCCCGGAGACAGTAGATGTGTATCTGGTATCTTTGGACCAGGGGAAAATGGCTTATCTGTATTCAGTGTAGCATCATGTGTTCATTTGCATTGTAGAAAAGCACAGACTATGTCATACATTTTAGATAGGTTGTTCTTTTACAATTTAAAAAAAAAAAATTAGTACTTTGGTTGTCTGGAGAAGGTATTGGAAGGAACTCCCGACATTCCATGATATTGGGGTAACAGGGACACTGGTGGCGCAGAGCGAGGGTAGTGCGAGGTTCCTTCTCACTGTCCTTCTCGTTGCTGTCTCCTTGTGTGCAGTGTCTGAGTGTGACAGCTTGGGCTTTGCCCTCCTGGCATCCTACGGGTTGCTTAGTTGATGACTACAGCGGAGAGGTGGCCAGGTACATAGCAGGCTGTCTTCCAGCGTGGGCATTGCAGTTAGGTGCTGATTTTTCCACTCTGTGCAGTCTTTAAAGCCTTCTCTGCATCTCACTATAAAAGGAGGGTGCAGGACTGAGGTGAGCTTGAGGGGCCTGCCCAGGCCTGTTTTCTGTGATCCTGACAGTGTACAGTGATTTTGTTTTCCTGGTAATTGAAATGACACTGACACAACCACTGAGCGGGTCTTTTTTAGATGGTTAAGTCTATCTGTCTGTCTGTCCCCCCCCCATGTAACATAGGAGTTCATTTCTTTAACACTCAGCTAAGAGGTCATTCATTCATAGATCTAGATTCCTTCCCTTGTCCTCTGTATGGTTACATTTAGGACCAAAATGTTTTCTATTGTCTGATTTTTGTTTTAACCTCAGTCTTAGGAGACTGCTTAGGCTCAGCTATGGTGGTGCACGTAGACCCCACAGGTTAATGGAGGTCTGTCCTACCAACTGGACTGTCACTGTGGCTTTGCCTGCATCGGTAGAGGGCATTCCGTGGAGATGAAACGCCTCTGGGCGGCTGGGGCATGCGTGCTTGCGTTTGCCCACTGTCAATGCAGTCAGGCAGTAGGAGGAGGAGCGCTTTTCTTTTTATTCATCTGAAGCGAGCAGTTCTCTGGAGTTCCCTGAGGGTGGCTGTGCCTCCACTCACCCTTGAATCAGTCCCTAAACAGCCCCCAGGACCAGCCACATGGCAGGAAGCAGAGTTGGCTTTAGACAGTTGCACCAGACAAGGCACAGTTAAGTCAGAGGCCGTCTGTTTGTGGCCAGTCAGTGTGGGCCCCCGCGGAAATCTCCTTTGCTCAGTCTGTCCTGTCAGTATTGGTTTGGCCTCTCGGGGTTGTCAGCCCACCAAGGACTTGAGGAACTTCAGCGAGAGCTTTGCAGGCGTATAGATGGATGCTGTGAAGCCCATATCTGCCCTCCCCAGCCACGGGGCAGGCCAGGCGGGGCTCCTGCCCAGAGGTTAGTGGTGGGCGTTACTGCTTGTCCTTGTGATGACGGATCTTAGAGCATCCACACAGACCTCGTGCGTTCTGATGAGGCTTTGGCATCGTCTGCTGGCAGGGGCCCCAGCTAGGAAAGGAGTCATTGCTAGCTTCTTGGTGTCTTGATCTCTAGGAGGCCGCTGCTCCTGGAAGCCTGACTGCGTTCCCTTGCCAGGCTTCCTTCCGGCGAAAGCCCAGGGTGCTGAAGAGGTCCCTGTGCTGGCCATCCTGCCCTTGTCAGTCCCTGCTCAGCCCATCTCCCCAGGGTCACACAGGAATCCTCTTGTGCCTGTCATGGTTGCCAACGAACAAAGTTACCCCACGACTGATGGCTTCAGAGGATGACGATCATTTCCCCATCTCCAGTAGGTTTTGTTGGTTGGTGATTCGGGAAGGCCCCAGCCAACTGGTCCTGCTTGGGGTCTTGTGCTGTGTAGGTAGCTGGAAGTCTGGGGGCTGAGAGCACCCAGGAGCCTCAGCGTGTCTCCCCTCAGGGGGCCTTGGGGTCTCTGTGTGGCTTGGGTACATGGCAGCTGGAGGGTAGGTGAAGTTTCTTGTGCTACTTGGGCTCCCAGCGCCTGTCCTCAGCGGGCTGGGAGAAGCTGCAGTCTCCCACGGCCTGGCCTCAGAAGTCCCTGAGCATCAGCCGATAGATCATCAGATGCTCCCACATCTCCAAGGGAGGGGACACAGACACGTATGAGGTGGGGGACTTGGTGATGACAACTTTCAGAAAATAACTTGATGCACATTCTCAGACACACAGTTATGTCATTTTTCTGTGGAAAAATCTTTAAACCTGACAGAAAGGAGAATTTTCAAATTGAAAAAGCCAACAGCACAGAATCCTTCCCTATGACGTAGACATAAGCAAAACTGCTGGGAAAGTGAGGGTCTGAGCCAAGGGTGGATCCAGGGGCACTGCCCCCTGCGCACTTTGGATCCAGCCAGGGGTCCAGCTGTCTCATGGCAAAGCCCAGCGTTGCCCCACCCCCGGCACTTGGCTCTGGCTGGAGGTCTCGTGCTGCTGCTGCAGGTGCACTGAAGTGTAGCTTGTCACAGGCTGGAACGTGTCCTGTCTTCACATCTCTCCCTAAAGACCACACATACTTTTCCCCCCCTTTTACTTATTTGGCACAGGGTCTTGCTATGCAGCTTGGACTCCTAGTGATCCTCCTGTCTCAGCCTCCCAGCGCTGGGATTGCACTACGCCTGGTCTCACTGTCTACCTCATTGCACCCGAAGGTGGGGCCGGCACAGCATGCAGTACTGGGCATCGAACCTTGATCCTTGCACTTGCTAGGCAGGCACTTAGACCGCGGAGCTACCTTCCCGGCCCGTGGCATTGCTTTAATGGTCCAGCTTTGACCTGATGCAGCTGACTTGGCAACACTGTTCAGTGTGAACTCTTCAGCAGCTAATTTAGGCTTTCATGTCTTTTGACTTTTCTCAGGAAGATTGTTTAGTCCATTTTAATGTTACTTGTTGCAGGGTGGGTTGAGCAGTATAAAGGGCAGCAAAGCAAAATATTTTCCTACCTCAGTTTACATGCCTACAAGGACCACCCTTGTAGCCCCCTTAGCTAAAGTGCGGAAAGGGAGCCTCCCTACCTGTCACTCCCTCAAGGGCTCAACTCTTGATTCTGTTCCATTTTGATTTGGGCTACACCACAGCTGTATGAAATCCGGGACTTTGTGTTCACCTCTCAGCATTAAAAACAGCACTTGTTACCTAGGAAGCACTCAATAATGATTGAATGACTAATTGAATGGGCAGAGAACTCTGGAAGCTGAAGTGAAATGGTCATTCTTTTGCTATTTTTCAGTGGAGAACAGCACCAGAGGGAGGTAGAACTGGTAGAGCTCAGGCTATGAAGGAGCTGTCTGGGGCCAGTTAACACTTTAAAGAGGCTGGGTTAATCAAGGGCTGAGAGTTTACAAAATAAATAGAAAGCTGGTTAGGGGCAGAACCACAAAAAAGGGTGACAGTCCCTGAGAAAATAATTACCAGAAAGAAGTGCAAATCAGGGCATTGTGAACTTAGCCTGTCCCTTTGTATCTTCTGTGTCTTGACTGTACGCGTCCCACAGCTGTGTGGCTATTTGCTGTTTCATGGACAGTTTGTCCCTTGAGGGCCAGACTAGGTTTCATGCTTTGCGCCAACCTGTGGACCTGACCTGAGGTTGGCACTCAAGCACTGTTGTTGGATTGTAAGCTAATTGCTGGTCCGTGGAGGTCCAAGCCCAGAAGCGACAGTTACGTTGAGGGGCAGGACAGATGGCGCCCAGTATTGTGTCTGCACTGGGGTGAGATAAAGGCCTGACCCATCTAGGAGGAATCCAGACAGCAGTGTCCAGACCTCAGGCCACAAGGTTAAGGAGATAGCGTAGATCTCGCTACAGCGCGTAGTGAGAGGAAGGACACTCAGCTTGAACTCCTGACTCTTAAATCCTGTCCACATTTGCTCATTTGTGCGGTTTTCTTATACTTTTACAAAATAA
>NDGM011198544.1:0-10252 GCA_002564305.1 Octomys mimax
GTCTATTCAGGATCCCGCGGCCCCGGGTCGTCTCTCTCACTCGCCGGGCCTGCGCTCTGGGTCTCCACTTACTACACTGTTACAGTGGATTTACCAGGATAGCACAGATGCTGTGGAGTCATGTGGATGCTGCTTCCTGCTTATATCCTATAAAAATTTGGCCAAACTGAACAGGGGCAAAGTCTGTTCTGACAGAACCACCATTCCCCAAGCCCATGTTTTTTCTGGTATAGGGACAGCAGGACCCTATATGTGTGTTCTATTAGGTAGGAGGTCTAGGTTAAGTCAGATCATGTTCTTCCTTTATTGGAATGGCTCTTACAGATCCACATTCCACTCAGGCAATAGTTTGCCCAGCCTGTTTTCTACTTAAATAAACACATTTTTTTTGTCATCAAGAGTTTCTCTCTATCTGTATTTTGCTATTTACATTAAGAATCAAAAGGTTCAGTCTTAGGAGGCTGTAAGCAGGCCAATCACTACGAGTTCGATCTAGTAGTGAGACCCTGAACAACTTGTAGACCCTTCCTTAAAATACAAAAGAAAGAAAGAGAGAGAGAGAGAGAGAGAGAGAGAGAGAGAGAGAGAGGAAGAAAGAAAGAAAGAAAGAATCAAAAGGTTCAGAAACTAGATATCAAAAGGAAAAGTGACCAGGATACTTTAACTGGCTTTTCCTTTGTAGTCTTACTTTGGTTCACTTACTGACCACATTCTCATTTTTAAATTTGAGGCAAAAAGAAGAAATGAAAAGATCTCATTCAGAACACTTAAAAGGAATCTTTTCTGTGCCTCATAGAGAAGGAGACACATCAGGCCCTGTATCTTGCCATGTGATCTCACGTACTTCCTTATCTTTTAATAGTCATCACCTGGCTTTATATGTATTAAAAAGCGATTACTTAATATAAAGTGCCCAGACATGCCAAAGAGTGAATCCGGGCTTTGGAAGGCATTTGTACGTAGACAGTCCAAAATGGGCTCTTAGTTTTAAATATCAACTTGACCAAATAAAACTTATTTGGTTAAATTTGTTAAAAATAGGTTTTATTTTCTTCCAGTGCAGCTATGTAATGTTGATGCTACTGACATTCATTCAAACATTCTGCCCACTATTCATCACTTCCTAAAACAAGATATTTTCTACTTTCTTTGTAAGAGATACTCTATTTTGATGACATTAAGGTTAAATGTTGATTATGCCACAATGAACTTTGAAATCTAAGATTTTCCTGCTTCATATCTCTGTAAGTAGTTTGATTTAAAATTAAGGGAACAGTTTTGAGAAGTTACCTAAAATTTTTTTTTTTTTTTAGTTACCTAAAATTTTTTATAGAGAACTATTTTAGGAGAAGAAAATAGAGGAGAAAATAACCTCCTTTGAAAGTGAATTCAACATAATTTAAATGTTTCGCTTGTATAAGCATACAGCTTCCTTTGCATTAATATAAATGAATGAAAGACTACCTATGCGGCTTTATGTTAACACTGCCTTGGGTCTCCTCTACGTCCACCTTAATAGCAAGTAGAGACAATCCTTTGCCCTCAAGCAACAGCTTGATATGAGTACAGATTTAACCTCTCCCCCGCAAAAGATGCCAGGTGATACTTGTATAGCAAGTAAAAAACAGCAATTTTAGAGACCTCTCTGATGTTGCCAGTATTAATCAAGACAAAGTGGTTTTAGGGTTAGACACACCTAAATTAAAATACTATCTCCAACATTTACCTCCTGGATGACGTCAACCTTTCTAAATTTGCTTATCTATAAAATAGAGATACTAACACCAATCTTATAGGATGTCATACAGATAAATGAAAAAAATGTATGTACAGTAGTGATTAACACAGTCACTGTTTAACACTACATAATTTATAAACAAAAGTAATAGGCCAGACTCAGCCTGTGCTTAAGATACCCCATAATCAATAATTATTTATGAAGTAAACAACATACTCTAAATGAAATTAGTCTTATTTCATTTTAAAGAGGAGAAAAAAAATAAATCAAAAACAAATAACAAGAACTAAGACAGAAACAAAACAATATAAAATAATACAAATGGTACAGAATTTCAAAAGACGAATAGAAAATTAAAAAATGGTTGTTATATTATGTATTGTTAACATCAAATTTGTTGCTCACATGACCAGATATAGACATGCAAGATTGATCACACAATTAAGATTAGTCTTAATTGGAAATGCCATAAAAATGAACATTCTACGATGAATGTGATCATTATGTATACTTAAAATGTACCAATGCAATTAATTAAAAAAAGATTTTTAAAAAACCTTGAATACTGGCACTCTAAAAGCTGGTATTTCATGTTCTAACCTCTTTTTTTTTTTTTAAAGAGAAAGTTAAATATAGAAATTCTAAAAATAAAATTTAGGGATGGCCAAATAGCTCAGCGGATTAAAGTGCCTGCAAGCAGGTGCAAGACCCGGAACACGCTGAGAGGGCAATTGAGACTGGGCATGGTGAGGCAGCCTGTAATCCCAGCTCTTGGGAGGCTGTAAACAGACGCATCACTATGAGTCCAATCTAGTACTGAGTTCCTGAACACCCTGTAGACCCTTCCCTAAAATACAAAAATAAATAAATAACTAAATAAAATTTAAAGAATGATATTTTGTTTTTCCTTAGAAAGTTGAGACAGTTTAAGAGGCTTTAATTATGATTATCTGTGAAAATATTTAAAGTCAAATTTTGGTGATTCATTTCAGGAAGATGTTTTACTAGGGTAATTTTATTGTATCTAAAGACTTGATAAATGCTGCTTCTGAACTGCTATACAACTCTATGATTCTGAACTTCACTTTAATCATTTAAAATACTGTATTTAGGGGGCAAGGGAGATAGCTCAGTAGAATAAGCACTTGCCTGGCAAGTGCAAGGGCCTGAGTTCAATGCCTGGTTCTGCCAAAAAATAATAATAAATAAATAAATAAAATACTGCATTTAGTATGACCTATGCAGATCATAATACGTATTATTTGCATGTAAAACAACGGTCAGAAAAATTATCTATACTTAACTTTCTATAGTCTGTTAACAGTCTTGCTTATAATCAAATCTGAATAATTTTCATAGTAACTTCCATAATGGTTGCATAAGTTTATAATCCAATCAATAATGTGGAAGGTTCCTTTTTTCATGAACCCTTGACTGTAACTGGCATTTGGTTTCTCAGTAATAGTCATTGTTTCTGGAGTAAGATGGAATCTCAGTGTTACTTCAATTTGGAGTTCTCTAAAGTTCAGAGATGTTGGACGTTTTTTGGATGTATTTATTGGCCATTTGTATTTCTTCATTTGAAGTCTCTACTCACTGCAGATGACTGTTTCTAGATTGGGTCTTTCATTTTGGGAAGTCTGACTTCTTGAGTTCTTCATATATTCTAGATGAGGAATAGCTGGCAAGATTTTTTCCCATTCTGCAAGATGTCTCTGCTTGTTTTCCTTTCCTTCCCTTTTTAATTTGATATAATCAACATTTTTTGATTCTTGATGTTATTTCTTGAACAACTGGGATTCTGTTCAGAGATTCCTTGTTTATGCCTATACATAAGGAGAATTACCTATTTTATGTTCTAGCAGGCTACTGCTTTAATATTTAGTTCTTTGTGTAGCAGATGGATCTAGCTTCAATTTTTTGCAGTTATAGAGCCAGTTTTCAAAGCACCATTTGCTACAGACACTATCTTTCCTAAAGTGTTTAGTATGTTTTTTCCCCCTTTGTCAAAGATCAGATGACTAAAATGTACCTGGAGTTGTTTTTGCATCCTTTATTCTGTTCCACTGATTCACATGTCTGTTTTTTGTGCCAATACCATGCTGTATTCTGGGATAGTAATGTCTCCTGTCTCACGCTTGTCTCTAGGACTGGTTTTGCTATTTGCAGTCTCTTCTGGTTCCATATAATTTTATAATTGTTTTCACGAGTTTTATGAAGAATGTTAGAGAGGGTTTAGACTGCCGGTTTTCTAGTATCTTGAGGTACATCATTAGGTTATCTTTACTCACTTTTTCTAGTGACAAAATTTACAGCAATTAACCTCTCTTAGGGCTGCTCTCATTGTGTTCCATAGGTTCTGGCATATGGTACTGGCATTATAATTTTATTCTTAGAATTGTTTAAATTTTTCTTTGATTTCTTCTGTGACACACTAAGTGTACAAGAGTGTTATTTTAGTATCTGTTATAATTTTTTTGTTTCTCTCAAGATTAATTTCCAGTTGCAGTGCACTATTATTTGATTTTATACATAAAATGATTTTAAATTCTTTTGCATTTAAGTAGACTCAGTGGCTTACTATGTGGTCTATTTTGTAGAAACTTCCTTGTGGTTCTGAGAAGAATCTATATTCTGTTCTAATAGGGAAGACCATTCTATTCTCTAGGTATCAGATTAACCTATGATGAAGATGGACAGTTTTGAATTTCTGGTTGAAATTCACCTACGTTAAAAAATAAAAGAAATTCACCCATGTTACTTAGAAATATTCAAGGAACAAGAATTTGAAGAGAATGCATTTTCATGTTCCATTATTATAGGAATGCCAGGGCCAGGGATACAGCAGTGCCTACCTGGGAAGCACAAAGGTCCTGAGATTCTCGATATCAAAATTAAAAAAAGAAACATTATAATTATAGGGATTCCAAAAATGGGTTACTATGTTTTGTTTTGTTTTTTTTTAACCAAGAATCAAACTCAGGGCCTTGTACTTGCCAGGCAGGCACTGTGCCGCTGACCTATATTCCTGACAGATCACTAGGTACTGAAAGAGTTAAGTCCCTTTGTTTGAAGTTCATTTGCTTGAAATACTAGATCTGGTATTCCATTGTGAATTTCATTGTCTAGTTGATATATTTGTGAAAGTGAGGTATTGACTTCACTCACTATGACTGTGTTATTTACTTGTTCTTCAATGTCCTTGTTTGCTTTATGAAGTTGGTTGAACTGATATTTGGTCATATTTATTCAGCCATTGTTGTCTCTTCCTGCTGACTTGTTTCCTTAACAAAAATCTTTTTTGAAAAAAAAGAGAAAAACAAACAAACAAACAAACAAAAACGGACGGGGAGATAGCTCAGTAGAATAAGCACTTGCCTGGCAAGCACAAGGGCCTGAGTTCAATCTTCCGTTTCAGGAAAAAAAACCAAAACAAAACAAAAAACAGAAAAAAAAAAAACTCTTTTGCATATTCTGATCAATTTTCACTTGAAGTTTACTTTAGGAATTAGACTGCTATCCATGCTTGTTTGGGGGTCCTGGTACATGGACTATTGCTCTCTATTCTTTTAATCTGTGCATTTCTTTTTGGATCAAATGAGTCTCTTGGTTGGTCCAGACTCACGCTCTGTTTCTGGATCCATCTGCCAGCCTATGTCTTTTAAGTGAAGAGCTGAGGCCATTTATATTTAGAGTTATTACTGCAAAATGATTCATTCCTGCCATTATATTACTCTGTTGACTCCCCCAACCTTTTGTTTAGCTACTCTCCTTGCTTAATATATTTACTTCATGTGACTTTTTTTGGGGGGGAGGTGGAGGTGTCCATTGTCCCTAAGATATTCTTGAGTATATTTTGGAGTGCTTGTTGATTTTCATAAATTTCTGAAGGTAGTCTTTGTCACGGAATGTCCTTATTTCATCAATTTTGAAAGATAAGTTGCACAGGAATTTTCATTGAAATATTCATTGAAACACTGTACTCTAAGCTCTAAATGGACTTTAAAGTTTGTGCTGAAAAATCTGAGTAAAAATAATGGGCTTACCATTATAGGCGAGTTTTTGCTTTTCTCTGACAGATTTTAAGTATCTTTGTGTTGGACTTCTAAGATTTTTGCTAAGGTAACCTTTTTTATCACAGACATTTGGTGTTTTATAATCTCATTCACCTGTATGTTCAGTTCTTTCTCCATAAGTGGAGAGTTTTCTGTTACCATTATATAAGTAGATTTTTAAATTTTATGTGTGCCACCCTCTAATTTCTAACTCCAATTTGCCTTAGGTTGGCCTTCTTACCATCATCTGGCAGCTGTTGGAAGAATTTTCTTTGCTTTTATCATTTATAAGATTTTGCTGAGCATATCATCATGTGATTCCATTTTGTCTTTGCTTTCTGACACCCTCACTGGTTACTTCTGTTCCTTATAAATTCAGTAGCATCCTTTATTTCTAGGATTTCTGTTTGGCATCCTTTCCTGGAGTTTCTTTGGTAAATTTGTCATTTATGTTTTAAACTGTTTTGAGCAGCTCTTCTATTTTTTTTGTTTCTTCTTTAAACACATTGGTCAGTCTGCTGGTTCCACTATCTTTTGGGTTATGTGATTTTTGAGCTTTCAGTCTTTTTGCTTCAACATCTATGCAGCTCAGCTATGTAGCATTTGATTTTCTCTCTGTTGTTGGAGCCTTTTGGATCTGCTCTTTGAAGCCATACTCTATTCTTGTTTTTTCATGTTCTTTTGCATGTGTGTATATGTGTGCGTGTGCAAGTGTGCACACATGTACTGAAGGCTGAGATCAAATAGATTGAAGAGAACTGATTGTGAGTATGAGAGAATTGATGTTTAGTTAGGTTCTGTTTTCCAGTGATGTATTCTTGGCTTTGTCAAGAAGTATTGTTTATTAGTCTAATATACTCAATTTTACTAGGTTGGATCCTGTCATTGTATTGTAAGAAGAGAATTTCTACTAGTTTTAAAAGAATCAACAGATCTAGCTATACATCAATTATAAACATTAAAACTTATTTTTAAAAATAAATTTATCATTTTATCAATACTCATTACAGAATGTATCACACTATTTGCCAGGGATGTGGAGGGTAGGCTGAAAGAGAGGAAGGAGACAGGTATTTCAAGCATGGTTTTTGTATTATACACTGCTGTCCTCAATGTAATTGCTTAGTTCTTAAAAACATGTGGTAATATTTAATCATATGTCCCATCTTGCATAACTATATCTGTTAATCTGAGCAACAGAATTGACGATCAAAATAGGTAATATATCAATCACTGTTCACCAGCTATTCTTGCTTTGAAAATCTGTAACATATGAATTATTGTATGTTATCCTGTTTCTGTCTTTCTTGCTTTTGTTTTCACTCTTCAAAACAAAAGAAAATTATAATAACATAAAAAAAAGGAAGGGGAAAAGGAAGGGGCTATGTTAGTGGGAAGAGGGGAAGGTAAGACAAATGTCAACAGGTAAAAAACAGGTGGGAGATTCTGCTGGAATTTTTACTCTGGAAGAAAGGGCTAGTGTTGATGTCACTGTGCGAGTATTTGTGTAGGTGAGAAATGGTATGCAGATACCATACCATGGCTATGGGTGGACCTGTATTTAGAGACTGAGGGAGGCTGTGAGACTGTCAGGACCTGTTAATATATTTCAAATTAGCTTTGCATGGATCCTCCAAGCCAAATTTTGTTAAGGCTACCCTGACATGCCTTGAGTGGTTCTGGTTAAGTTATAGCCCTGGTTAATCCATATTCTCTAGCGTAGATATACAAGCCTCCACTACTGATGGGCGGCAAGGAAGAAGAAGAAGGAAAGCAGGTGAGAAAATGAGGAAGACAGAAGAAAAAAGGATCAGGAGTAAAATTTAAAAAAATGAAAAATAAAAAGTCTAAAACAAGGAGAAGGTCAAAGGGGGGCAATCTGAAAGAATAAAGTAACTAAACAATCACAATAAAGACCAAGAATAAAAAATACATTTTTTTCTAAAATGAAAAACACAACCCAAATCAAACAAGCAAGCAAGGAAACATCAATTACTACAGCTCAACTAAGTAAAATTGAGTCTTCCCACAGTGTCTTAGCACTGACCCGGGCGTCCCCACACTTCCCTCCCCACTGGAGTCACTATCTGGAAGGACCCACACTTGCCCCTGGGTGTCCATTCCCTGCTGCTCAAAACAGTGCAGCTGTCAATCCTTGCACACCTGCATCCTGTCTCTACCTGTGCTCCAGCCATGAACACCCACAGCCCTCTGTGGAGTTTGAAAGACTTAGCTGTCAGGGCAGAGTAAAGGTGGCATAGTTTGCCCAACCCCTGCTCCCGGGTTCCCAGTTCTGTCAGCGTTCTCCAGGGAATTTCTACTCTTGCTCCTTTACTGCGAGGCAGGTGTCACAGCTGCCTCAGTGTCTTCCACCCACAGGCTTTCTTACGTAGTATGTGGCCAGGAGACCTCTGGCCCAGGTGCCACTCTCATCTCCTTCCCACAGGTGTCCACCTGTCTCTCTTCACCTGGCCCAGCAGTGGGCCTCCTCTGCCAGCACAGGGAGTGGAGCAGGAGCTCATAGTGTCTCAGACCTTTCCGATATTTGGGGAAGTATAGGCCAGCACCTGCTCCGTGTGCCCTCTGCCCTGGGTGCTAGTCTGGGTCTCTCCCCTCACAAATCCGCCCCCTACCCCCACCCCCACTGTTCTGCTCTTCACTCCGCATACTTGTTGCCCACACTGCTTCCTCATCCTCTGCAGTCTCAGGTACTAGAGGCCCCTCCCAGGGAGCCCACATAGTACTGAGTGTCCCCCTGCCTCTGTAGGTGGAGGGAAGGTGTGACTTTTGTTCTGTGTTGAGCCCCACTGCCTCTCCCCAGTCTTGCTGCCTGCAGGCACTGTGGTGCTACTGTTTTCAGGGTGTTCTGTCCCTCCCTGCTGGGTCCAGTAGGGAGCTTCTAGTACTTGCAAGGCTGTCAGCCAGGCAGTCTCAAGGGCTGCCTCCCTGCTCCCTTACTGGTCCAGTCCTGAGACAGCATGTAAAGCAGCAGGGGTGGGCTGTCACAATCCAGGAATTTCCCCTAGATGTTGGACTTGGGTCCCACCAGATTCTCTTTTGCTTCTCTTCCCCATCAGACTGCACTTCTCTCTCTCCTGCCTCAGGGTACTGGCTTTTCTCCAGGCCAGTTTGGAGACTCCCACCATGGCAGTTGTTCCCCTAGGCACCCACTTCCTCTCCTACTCTTCCTACTAAAACTGGAGGATTTAGTGGCAGCTCATTGAAGTGCATAGTGCTCTGAAGAAGCTGTTAGACAAACACTGACCTGCTAAACAGCATTCATAAATTCAGAGTATCTTCTGGCAATGATGGACTATCAAGAGTGTTGTGGACCTTGTACATTAAAAAAAAAGTGGCGTGGGAACAAACCACCACCATTTTTGATTAGGTTTTTTAAGGAACAGTCTGTAAAATTTAATGTGTAAGACTACCATTCACTCACAAAGAGGGCAGCAGCTCCTTAGGTGGAAACGAGGACAAGGATGTACACTCAGATTACTAGGCCGCCTGAAAAGATAAGTCAGGAAACATCACTTAAATGCAACACTTTTGCAATGCTTGAGGACCAGCAGGATGGACATCATTATTTCCAGTGTGTTCTGATGACGTAATAGTAGGGAAGATGAGTCTGATAAAGAGCTTCTCTCAGTGTGGTGTGTGAGGGCTGACTGTCAAAGGGCAGTCTTGCAGAGGAGTTTCCAAATCCCAGAAACAGAAATCTTTTGCTTACTTGACTCTAACTTTTGTGACCAATTAAGACTTTGGAAAAATGGAGGCAGTTCACAGCAACTATAAAAATCATAATGAAGTTTCAGAGATCCGGGCAAATAACACATTATTCTGTTCAACTTTTCCTCATTTTGAATACCTATATTGTGTCTTGGCTTTCTTGCACCACTATAACTTTCTTTTTTCAGTACTGCAGATTAAACAGAGGGCCCTGTGCATGCTAGCCAGGCTGTGGCTACATCCCAGTCCTTGCAAGCCTCTCACTTTCCCATTCTTTTACTTTCTCAGACTATGAAGTCTTGGAAGGACAGACGTATGCACAGGCTACCTTCTCATGCACCATGATGTGGAGTCTGACTCTATTTCAGATCTTACTGGGTGTTATGGTTTGTGTCTAGTGGTCCCCCCAAAGCTTCATGTAAGTCATGAGGTGGACTTCTAGATTTGTGATTAACTCATGGTCCACGGGATTAAGGGTGTAAGTGCTGCTGGGATTATGATTGTGAGTGCTACATCCAGCCTGGGGCAGATAACCTGAATGCAACTTAAGGGAGACTTGCTGTCTGCGGCCATTGTTGCTGCTACTCCTCCCATTTGCTCTTGCTCTCTGCTCTTCGCCACAGCCATGAATGGCCGCCCTCTGCCATGTGCCGCTCTGCCTTAGAGTCAGCTGAGTACAGACTGAAACCTCCAGTAACTGTGAGCTAAATAAACCTTTCCTTCCTTCATT
>NDGM011198562.1:0-11704 GCA_002564305.1 Octomys mimax
GTCAAATCCCCTCAGGATTTACCCTGAAGCCCTGTACTGCAGTTTGTAGATCCTTTTTCAGTGTCAGCCATGTGGATGAGTCACTGCTGTTGCTTGACCAATTTGCTCTCTATGAAAGCCTGAGAGAATGATTTCTCTCTATGTTATCTCTGCTTCCAAATCTCATCTCCAATTCCAAGAGAAAATGTTGTAAGTTTTCTGTTGCTATAGATTAGTTTACATTTTGTAAAGTTATGTATAAAGGGGATGATACAGTACATATCATTTTTGCTTACCTCATTTCACTTGATTTAATAGTTTTAAGATTAATTATTCTTATATCATGTACTAATATTTAGCTATTTGTACTTTGAACAAATATTCTTTTCCATGGTATGCCATCATTATGGGAAATCCGTAACAGTCATTTGAGTTGTTTCTAGGTTTTGACTATTACAATAAAGCTACCATGAACATGTGTGTATAGTCTTTATGTGGAGCTATTTTTTCAATTCTCACCTCTCTCTCTCTCTCTGTCTCTCTAGAAAGCTCAAAATACTTCCTTTTTTCCTTTCTACTCATTGATAGTATACACCTCTATTAAATGTTTTAAAACCTGGCATCCTCCTGCATCTTTTGGAGCCTTTCAAAGGTGCAATTATTCAAACACATAAAGACTTGAATGTTTCCTGAAAAATATTTTTTGTGAGGTGCATGTTTTGCACTGTGTGTTTGCTTATTCATTTACTAGAGCATTCAAAACTGATGATTGGGAACAGGCTATGTTTCTGTGATATACAAAAATAATGACAATATGTCCTTTGTTGACAAAATAATGACTTTCTATATCCTTTGTTGGCTTTCTCAGGAAAGATTTTCAGTCAAGGGTTTCTAAATGCCTTCAGAGGCTTAATTTCATGACAAATACAAGGAGGTGAATCTGGAAACAAAGTAATTTTATAGAGATGGGGAATTAAATAATAAGATCTTATATATGAACCAATCTGTTTCTTCTTTGTCCTTTGCACACAACTAGATTGCAGTCCCCATTCTCCTTTCGGAGTCACAGTTCCTCTGTGAACAAAAACAGACACAGTAAGTTGCACGTGTGGATCCACTCATCACAATCCCTCCCATGGGTCTTCAGCATCCTTCCCCTCCCCTAGTGGTCTTGTGACAAGTGTTGAAGATGGTAGACCACCACGATAAAAGGATGCTGGGTACCTGATGACCAATTGGAAGGAAATCACACATAGATCAGAAGCACTAATTAGATTATGTGAATAGTGTCCATCACAGTCAGCCATTGGAATTGGAAGATCTTCATATTACAAGACCTACCATCAAGCTTACTATTACAGAGATCAGTAGGATCAGAAATACGCATCAATAACAAGGCTTCTGCATTTTCCATTGACGTTTCCTTTTTCCTGGACTTCAGGCTTCAAGCCCTTGATGGAACGCTCAAGCCCACTGAGACAACAGTGCTTGGAGTTTAATTGAAAGGCATAACTACTGTGCAATAGTCCTTTTAATCAAGATGTTAAAAGGAAACTTTATTAAACTGTGATTGAGTATATAAAATTAAGATGTAATGCATTTTAAACATATTAGCTCAAATTATAAAATATTAAATTAAGATTTAATATATTAAATTAAACACAGATTAAACTAGATTGAAAAAAATGCTTTTAAAAAATCTTAAATACACCAGAGAAACTATTAACCATTTTATTTGAAAGTGAAAATCTAGTAAGTACCACAGTGATGAAAGAGGGGGAACTGAGGGGAACCTAGCCACGTTGGGTACAGAGCAGTTAAATGAGACCGTCAAAGGGGAAGCTGAAATTTGGACCTAAATTAAAGAGAAAAAAAAGCAAAATCCTGACCTCATTGAATTTCACCATATCCTGGGAGGCTCCAGGGGCAGCGCCAACTCTGACAGTGAGCACATGGCCACGTCTTTAGAACTATTATCTGTTCTCACACCGAGCACAAAACCCCCTTGGAAATGATTTTGTTATTTGTGGGGTTTTTTCCCTGAGATTAGCTAACCCGCTACTGATACTGACCCTTGGTTCTAACCAAAAATGCCAAGTAGAAAAAAACAAAACTAGAAAGAACAGAATATCTTAAAGAATGGAAGATGGAGGGAAGGCGAGAAGGAGGAGGAGGGAAGAGACAGACAGGAAGGAACTCTAGCTTTCCTGTTTAACTCTGAGGATAAGTAAAGATGGTCATGCCATTGCATTCAACCGAATAAGGGCTCATCCAAAGCCTTTAAACATCAACCCAGATAATCTAACTATTTTTGCATGCTTATATCTGGTAATCCCAACAACTAATTTGAAGACAAGAGTACACACTACAAAAACTATTGCTGAATTCCTGTAATATTGTTGAGTGAAATTCTGTATCATTTCTAAGGAGTTTTTTTTTTTTAACTATTTTTTCGTTCAAAAGAATTTTTAAATGGATACACAAAAAAGTACTAATTTTTCAGTAAAAGATAAAGAAATTACAAATCAGAGAGTAAAACATTCGCTAGGGATGAAAGGGCCAGAAAGTGACATGACCAGAGAGAAAGGTTTATCTTGTTCTAAAATTGTACTCTTTCCATATGCTAATACAACACTGTGCACACACACACACACACACACACACACACACACGTGTGTGTGTGTGTATGTGTGCTGGGCTGTAGGAGTGCTCTGTATTTGTGGCTGAAGTGTAAACATAAAGAAAACCAGGCAGTTTTCCCAGAGGACAAGTCACTGCCCATAATCACTAGGAGTTAAAATACATATGATCATAACAATAAATAATAATTATATCAGTTACCATTTATTAAGCACTTAATGATGGGAGACACAATGATAAATACTTTGCCCGAAATAATCTATTTCACCAACTGAACAAACTTATGAAATAAGAACGATCAGTACCTGTATATTATGGGTCAGAATCCTTACAAAGCTTAAGAAAAGTGTCCAAGACCACAGGGTTTTAAGTCCCAAGGCTGAATTCCAACTCAGAGTTGCCTACAACCTCCCTCTTTTCCTCTCTTCTCTAAAGCACTCTTCATTACTATGATTAGAATACTTAGTTAAAATAAGGCAGGTGGATCAGAATTGTAAAGTATTGTGATTTTTATACTAAACCTGCTCAGTGGCTTCTTGCCAAGTATGAGAACCTGTAAACAATAGCGGGCTTATTATATTCATGTGAAGGTATTATCTGGCTTCTGTGATTTTGTCATACTATTGGAGTAAACAATGCAGTGTGTCAAGTGCTGTTCGAAGTGCCAAACAGAGGAGGGAAATCTGATTTTATTTATTACACTTAGTTTTTAATTTTGTTTTTCAACCTACTATATGGTTTCACTTTATATTCTTTTCCAGGTGGCTAAAGGACACCAATGACAATACTAAAATGCAGTCATAGAATAAAATGCAGTCATCTTTTTAAACCCAGTTTTGTGGTTTGCTTTCTGAGGCACTGAGTACTAGACTTATAGCATTTGCACTAATTGCATCTCTGGTCTCTTATATTATTATTATTATTATTATTATTATTATTATTGCTATTGACAGGATCTCCTATGTCTCTAAGTTGCTGGGGCTAGGCTGGAGCTTGTGATATTTCTGTCTCTGCCCCCCAGAATGCTGGCATCGCAGGAATGTGCCACCCCAGCCAACTGAGCCCTCATTTCTTATGGCTATATTTCAACCCAATCAACTAAGAATCCTCACCTTCACAAAATTCTCCTTTACTTTGGTTTCTCAAACACTATTCTTGTTTTCCTGGCTTTCCTCCTGTCTCTCTTTCTCATTTAACTCTTTTTCACCACTTTCAACAACCTGACCACTAAACTTCAATGGTTCCATATTTGACAATTTACCTAAACTATTCATCTTCAAACATAGATACCTTCTGTGTATTAATGACCTCCTCCTCTGCTGTGTCTTATCTTGATTAAAGATACAAAGTCTAGATATTTTCAGGGATTATCTATATCATATCTGTGTTTCCAAATCTGTATCAAGGGGCAGGCCAGACAGCTCCGTGGACTAAATTGCCTGCTTAGTTAGACTCAGGGACTGGAGTTCAATCCCCGCCGTGGCATGGCATGTCAGCCCCACCCCTACGACACGCTGAGAGGGTGACTGGCACTGGGCATGGTGGTGTATGCCTGTAATCCCACTGCTTAGAGGGCTGAAAACAGGAGAATCACTATGAGTCCGACCTATAGAGTGAGACCCTGTAGACCCTCTACTAAATGCATTATTAAAAAAAGTCTATATCCACTTAATATCTCTATCCTGACTTTAGATCCAGATTTTCAATTTCTTACATATAAATGTATCTACACATAACCTATGTCTGTATCTGTTCTTGGCCCCCTTACCTAGATATTAAGCCCTATCTGCTCAAATTAAACTCACCCTAACTGAGGAGTGGTTAACAACATGCTCTCTGGAAATTTCTACTTATGGTATTTAACAAGTTACTGAGGGCTTCTGTGACCATGTATATAGTTAGGTTCTCTAGCAAAACAGAACAGGTAAAAAAAATATGTGTATGATGATGCAAGAGAAACTAATCAGCCAGGCAGGAGGCAGGAGGTGTACAGCGCCCGCCTGTGCCCTGGTGAGGAAGAAGATTGGCTGCCATCCCAGGAAGATGGAAGACACAGAACAAGAAAGACCAACCAGGCAGCACAAACCCAAGGCCAAAGCCCTATGAACGCACCACCACGTCATTGATCTGGGTGTGAGCTGGAGGACGATGACACCAGAGACCGACGTGCAAAGGAAGTGTCGCAGAAGATGCCCCTGCTCCAGGAGACTGCGACTTTTCCAAATGGGAAAAGTTATTTCTTTTTCTTTCCGTTGTATTCCATGCTAGAAACAAACCTATTGGTTGATGCCACCCACAACCAGCTTGGACCTTCTCCTGCCGGTTTGCTGGCCTACAAGCACTGAAGTGTGCGCTAGCAATCTGCTAGGCATTTCCTACTCCAAACAGTTAACCTCTAGCAATGAATAGTCCTAGTCTGCTTCTTTACTTGGGAAAATGGACAAAATTATACTTCTTACCCCATAATGTTCCACAACTACTCTTTGTTGGACCAAGTCTTTCACAGTGTAGTTATTCTGTGCCTGCAAAATCCCACTCATGTCCTACACCAGATTGGCTCTGAATGTTCATTATTTTAGATCAGGGTTGCCAAAAATTTACCTCAGCTGCATCCAGTAATTCAACAGTCAACAGCTGGTATAAAAGTATAGTAACCGAATTTCTCCAGATTTTTCCTAATCTATTGCTCAAAATGCCCATAAAGCACCAAGATTTAAGGAATTCCATTCTCTTTGTGAACAGATCAAGCGTCTGCTGCCTCTACCTGTTACCTGCAAATGGCTTTCCCTTTTGTTGTAGTGCCTCTGTGAAATAATATAATTCCTGAGCTGGAGAGAAGAAAGAAAAGAGGAAATTCAGAGTTGAGATGTAGCATGCACAAACTCTCTCTCTCTCTCTCTCTCTCTCTCTCTCTCTCTCTCTCTCTCTCCCCCCCCCTCCTTCTCAGGATGTGTCAATGAGGGACTGTTTTGAGTTTCTACCATTTTCCATACTAGCAACCTTGTCATTCACTCAATCATGTAGTTTGTCCCTTACAGGCTTGAAGATATGAATCTATGTCTTCACTGATTCTTCACTGTCCTTGCATACTTTTTGTTCAATTGATATATTTCTGTTCATATATTGACACCCATTCTAATACCACTCCTTTAAGACCATTTCTGAACAACTTTAGCAGAAATATATTATTTTTAATATGCTTCAATAATAATACCTCTTATTATAGTGTTTAATAATAACATTATGACCTGTGGGTCCAAATCTCATTTAAAATTTGCAATTCTGACAAGTGACTAGGTCATAGCTATAAATTAAAGATGAGTAAGAGATATTCAGTGAAGGTAGATAAGTTCACAAGGTTCACAATTAACATTCACGCAACTAAAATTTAAGCCCAGCATTTCTATTGTCCCATATGGTCCCTCCCACCTCCTATTTAGCATCTGGCTCAATAAGTATTCCTTCCCTTGTCTAATCACCTAAAATTATTTCTAATTTCAATTTTTCAAGCAGAGTATCTGTCATATTAAAGAATTTGAAAATATTTATTGGCAGTATTAATCAAATCAAATGCCTATTGGTAGTGAAAGATATTGATGCAAACATTTGATGCCAAGAAAATACAAACCATGGTCTCAGCTTTAAGTAGCTTGCAAACTTCCAATTTAACAGCAACATAGAATAAACTAAAAGAACAGGAAGGCATTCAAATTTTTAATTTTACCTTCACTGCTACCAAGATTAGGAAAGTCGTGTAATTCTTCTGTCATATGACTTCACAGCTTTCCAAACCCCAAAAAGCTTAGGTTATATGAGCTAACTTCCTGCTCTTAAGGTCATCATGATAACATCACACACTTTGCATGTGTAAATCACTAGCATTTAGCCATAACTGCTTTAAAGAATTTGCAAGTAACAACAGATTATCCTACTTCAGAAAACAGGCTTATGAATCTGTTAATTTTTTTCAAGTGTAACAAACAGCAGAAGAGCTAAGATAGGAAATCGACTATGGTTATTCTTTCTCAATCCCTGAGCCTCCATTCTCTCCCATTATGATGGAGAGTGTGTACACACATGAAGTCTTAAACAGACAAGGGCACATAGTAGCTACTAGGCAGCTATTATTCTCCCTCTCTCTTTTTCCCCAATCAAATTCTCTTGCCACCTACAGACATTTGAAAATTAAATTTGTCCACTTGACTCTCCTACAAAGACTGATTTAAAAAATAATTTCACAATAGATTATTAACACTGATCACCCAAGACTGGGTCCTACTTTGTCAGAGATTCAGATGTAAATAACCTGCAGGGACTTTTCCGCCCAGTCTATTTAAGCTTCCAGTCAGAAGTCATCCACCCACCTTCTCCAGCTTCCGGTTCCTTGCACCCCTCACTCTGACTCAGCTTTGGGGTGGTACAGCATTAGTCCTTCAGTAGGCATGAAGAGTACCCCTCATTCATGGCTTCCATACTTGCATTGTACATCGCACTTTTCTCAACAACCAGCTTCACCTTATTTTCATTTAAAACTTAACCCATGAAGAGAAAAAAAAAATTTAAATCTTTTTCAATGCAGCTGTGAGGCACCAAATGTGTACGGAGTGCTCACATTGTTAGAAGCATTATAAAAGTGAACGGTGATAGAGAGGAAAACAAGGTGTAAAAAAAAGCCCAAGAAATTTTGCCCCCCAAAGAAATTATTTCATGAAATAAAACTTCATGAAATCAAAAGTAATGGCTGTGGTTCCCAGTGGGTTTTAGATACAGATTCTTCCAACTTTGACCAAATCTGAGCACTAAATTATATCTTTTCTTTTTTTAATGTAATTGCTACAGGGTTTCATGACGTACATCGGACTCATAGTGACTCTCCTCTTTCAGCCTCTGAAGCACTGGGATTTCAGGCAAGCGCCACCATGCCCAATCTCATTTGCTGTCTCAGCACACCCCGGGGGCAGGGCTGGCAGGGCACGCAGGGGACTGAACCCTGGCCGCTGTGCTCTGCCTAAGCAGGTGCTTTAGTCTGCTGAGCTATCTGGCCAGCCCCTAAATTATATCTTAATGAAGTTACTAAGGTAGAAATTTCTTGGCCATACATTATTAAGGAAGATCTTCATACTTTTTGTGCCTAATGTTCCATGTTTGGAATGGCATGTAACAATGGAACATAACAAAACTTGTTCTCTTCAAATTCTTGTTCTAAACTGAGATGAAGGAAGAGAAAAGAAAGTATATACCTAGGACAGGTTGGGTAATTGGACTGCTTAAGTCTGCTTGTGTATTGAAAGGAGCCGGGGATTGAACTCAGACCCTTGCGCTTGCCAGGGAAGCGCTTATTCCACTGAGCCATCTCCCCGGTACCCAGGAGTTAATGTTTGTATTTGTTTTTCTCTCTTCTTTTTATGATTTTGACCAGTTTTACATGCCTATATCTGGTAATCTGAACAACTAATTTAAAGACAACAATATGCAATGTAACAGTGATTGCTGAATTCCTCTCATTTTGTTTAGTGAAATTCCGCGTTGTTTCTAGCTTCTTTTTAGTGATTGTTGTTCATGAGTTGTTCTAGGAAACAAGCGTGAATCCCAAAATTCAAAAATTGCAGCCTTTGGTATCAATGGATTAATATGGGTGGATATAATCCAATCAACTGAAGATTGTATTTGAATTAATTTTTTGTGCCATCCACCAAATACCATTTGACAAAGGTTTCGAATGATTGGTGCATGATATTTTATGTTTTTATTAGTCCATGCCTGCAGAACACAATGCGTGCATCCCTTATGAGCCAGTGCCCGTGCTCCACACCTTTCCCTTCCCTTTCCCATTCCTGCCCTCCAGCCCGCCTCTCCATCCCTTGATGCCCTTTCCCATTTAACAAATTTCTGGCTCCCTGCTTTCTATTAACTTTTGTTTCTCACTTTATTTAGGATTTGAGCTTCTCCTCTGAGAGAAACCTTTGTCCTGCTTCTCCATCCAATAATGCAGGACATGAGAGTATAGTTTAAAATGTTACCCAAAGATCATTTCTGGTTTTGACATAAAGGCATTTCACATTTCTCAGGTAAAGAGACCATGGAGAAAATTAGTCACTAGTTGATCGTAACATGGAAGAAAACTGCTCAGTATACAAAAGCTACTTAGCAATAGAGAGAAAACCTTATTAATGAAATGTCACAAAATATCACAGTTCATTAGTCCTTACTTCTGACGCCTATTGAATTAACTATAGACTTAAATAAATGTTTCTTTCACATGCATATTTTAAAATATCAAAATTCTTAATCATTAAATTCACTAAATGCAGTTAACACTTATTTAAAGAGTAATTTTAATATCTCAAAGCTCCTTACTTTAAGATTACAATGTGCAAACTATCTAAATGCAACTGAATTTATTATTATGGAGCAGCTTTAAGCTTTATTTTAATTCTTGGATTACTGAACTCAAGAATCTATTTGGCAACCTGTTTATGTGTTATGTATGTTGTAATTAAAGCTGTAAATGTATTCATAAGCACATTTATAAAAAAATTATAATGTCGTGTGTTTAGAATCTTTGATTGTGGTAACCTTAAAGTTTCAAGAAGAATAAAAATGTTTGAAAGTACCATTTGTCTATATCTTCTTATCTTCATTTTCTGTATAGAATTTAAGTAAGGACTGTGTTGATTGCAAATACCTGGATTTTTCTTATTACTCAAACTTTCAGTTGGGAGGAAAAATTTTTTTGGTCTTTATTTAACTCTTAGAATTATGAGATTGACATTAAAACTACATAAAACAATGGAGCATGCATTTTAAGACGTAAATGTCTGATGACATCTATGTCATTTTCTTGGTTTTTCCTCAGAAATGCTAAGAGAAAAATAACATGGAATCTTTTACTTTCTATTTCTGTAATATTCTATGTGTCAAAGTCATCTGAAATATAATCAAATAATCAATAATTATTCCTCTGGCTATAAGACTGAAATATAATACTAACTTGTAATTTATTTTAAAATACACAACAGTATTATTTTTATTTTAATTTACATTATAGAATTATGTCACAAATAATATTTCCATGAGGATCTCTCTGTATCTACTTTTCATAATTATTTTCTCACATATACTTCCAGGGACCATCTTGCTTATAAGGATTATTATGATTATAAGCATCTTACATATAAATACTATATATAAAAGACTTAATCCATGTCTTTTCCTCTTCAAATTCCATGTAAATAAGCATGCACATATAACTACAAAGTTCAATAGTTGCTTATCTAACTCAAGGTTTAAGGGTCTTGGGGTGTAGCTCAGGGATAAAGTTCTTCTTTCTGATTGTGAGGAACTGTGTCTGATGCCTAGCACTTCATGTAAAAAGGGAAAAATGATTGAAGAGAGAAATAATGGGGAGGGGAGGGGAAGTATAAAGCACTAGTTTGCTGGGCCAACAGTCCCTACAGTTCTATTGATCCTGGGAAATAAAAAAGCAAAGACTTTTTGTATGATTTTGGATATCCGGTTTCAAGGCAGAAAAACAGAGTAAAAATAAAGAATAATTGCATTTCTCACTCTGGGAATTTTACTCAAAGTTAAATGAAAATATCAGGAAGTTTGCAAGAAGGTGAAAATGGAAAGATTAAGAAATATTTAAGTATCTAAATTCAATGTACCGTTTGTGCCAGTTTAACGAAAAGAGAAAAAAAAAGTAGGACTGGTTGACTCTTGTTTTAAATCTGATTTTCCACACATTGCATAAATGGGGAAATTTATATTTTAATTACTTTGTCAGAAACAAAGTCCCACAGAAAGAGATACTCAAAGCTGCGAAGCAACACAGGGACACAGGAAAGAAAAAAATATATCCCACTGAAATTTAACACAGGGGCCAGGGAGGTATCTCAGTAGAATAGGAAATGGTCTGGCAAGCACAAGGTCCTGAATTCAAGGCTTGGTACTGAAGAGAGAGAGAGAGAAAGAGAGAGAGAGAGAGAGAGAGAGAGAGAGAGAGACAGAGAGAGAGAGAGACAGAGAGAGAGAGAGAGAGAGAGAGAGAGAGAGAGAGAGACAGAGAGAGAGAGAGACAGAGAGACAGAGCCAGAGACAGAGAGACAGAGAGACAGAGAGAGAGACAGAATGAGAAGAAATTTAACACAAACAAGAGAGGGAGTCAGTTTGATGACGGAGACAGGGAGGGAGCAGGAGTTGGGGAGCTACTGGGAAAGTCTACACAGGGCACCCAGGGCTTTGCGCGAGCTCTGGTCCCACAGCCCCGCAGCACTAGTGGGAGGCAGAAGCACATGCACTTCCCTAGGAGGAAGGATTCTGTAGTCTACCGTATATCAACACAGAAACTAAATGATTGAGGGTTATAATCCTAATGACTGTTTTTTTGTTTTGTTTTTTGGAACCGGGGATTGAACTCAGGCCCTTGCGCTTGCCAGGGAAGCGCTTATTCCACTGAGCCATCTCCCGGGTTCCCCCTAATGACTGTTTAGTGACTAAAGAGCAACGTCTGTTTGTGCATTCCATTGACCAATGTAAATGTTTCCTGAGATGCAGAATTTTTCTGAAAAGATCTTGTCCAGCCCTAAGTTTATTTCTCTTGGAATAATCAGCATACTATATAAGAAAAGGGGTCAAGAGAAAGGTGGAAAAAAGAAAAGGACTGAGTAAAATATTCTCCAAAGAGCAAATTTGGGAACAGGGATGTAACCTGGCAGTGCAGGGGATGTCTGGCAAGCATGCGGCCCTGAGTTCTATTCTCAGTATCAAAAGGAAAAAAAGAACAGATTTTATATTTCACTTAGTAAAAAGATGATAGGTATAAAAATAAGATTTGAAGTATGTTCAGTATATCAACAGATATACCAATATTATAAAAAGAAAAAATTTATATTTCTTCAGTATGACAGAAGATGTGTTAATGGTCTCAGTACAAAATCAAATATTTTAAGCCTCTTTAATATTATACAAGATAGAAAGCCTAGCTCCTTCTAGCTTTGCCAGTCATAGACCTGAACAATAACCTCATTGAACTTGAATTTTAGAATCAAAAACAATGAAATAATAGTATTTCGCACCCTGGGAG
>NDGM011198567.1:0-10567 GCA_002564305.1 Octomys mimax
GCCTGGCAAGTGCAAGGGCCTGAGTTCAATCCCCAGTTCTGCACAGCCTCTTGACAGAGCCTTCTGTGCAACTGTACTTCTAACCAGACGTCTGAGTCAAGGACCGTCATCTCTCCAATTGTCACCATCATGACGACAATTTGTTGCTCTGCTTCTACACATCAGGCACCCCACCCGTTTCCCCTACAAGTTAGGTACCATTATTTACTGTGGAGAAAATGGAAACGTAGTGAGATCATGCAATTTGCCCAAGGACAGCTGGCAAGTGAGTGGGAGCTGTGATTTGAATCAAGTTTTGTGTCTCTTGTCAGAGATCCTACGGTGGCTCTGAGCACTGGTTTGGAGAGGTGAAGGCTTATAGCAAATGCTTTATAAATGAAAGAGACTCAAGAACTGACTGGAAGAATCTCACCTTTACTTGGAAAATCAGAAGATGGGAATTTTTAGTCCCCATTTTATGTGAATTTATCAAACTCCTTAATTTTTTTTCATCCTCTGTGATATGGAGGAAGGCTCAGAGAACTTTCAGCTCTCAGAATCCTACTGAGGCCGATGGGCAAACTTCTGAATCCAGGAGGCAAAAATCAGGTTGCCTGAATGCGCAGGTTGGCACAGGCCTCGAATGTCACTTCTTTCATCCTGCAGCTGAAATGGATAAAAACATAAAGCAATCTCTTTAAGCTCCACCTGCGCCAGGGGACCACAGAACAGAGTGAGCAAGGTCTCTCCTCGCCTGGCTGTCTGGAATGAGATCTTGCAGTTGACTGTTTCCTTGGGTATTATTTCTTTACATGTGAATGAAAGCCTCTGTGGGAAAGGATTTCTGGCTTTAAAGAAGAAAATCCAAATCCATAAAACCAATTAATTGGGGCTGTGAATGTTTGCACTGCAAAAAGAATTCTGAAAAATACCTCCACCTGTGCCGTTTTGCCTTTATTAGTAGTATTAACTAATCAAACAGTGGAAAGCTAGTTAAAAACTAAGGCTGGAGAAACAGGGATGCGAGATAACTGGCTGAGTGGCCATAAGTGGGATCGTTCACATGCCGCTTGGTGCAAGGTAGGATGACACATGCTTGGTGACACTTATTCTCCTATGAGTCTTTTATTTTTCAGTACTGGAGATTGAACTCGGGACCTTCACAGTGAGCCCTTTTTATTTGGAAACAGGATCTCATCTCAGTCAACTGCTAAATCGCCGAGACCGGGCTGGAATTTGGGATTATCCTACTTCCGCCTCCCAGAGTGCTAGGATCAGAAGCGCTGCCATCACACTTGGACCCAATTTACTCTGACATGTGCTTCTCTTGTGGAAAACATCCTTGCTAGTGCCTAGCAAAATCCTCCCTCTCTTTCTCGCTCTGTTTTTGAAAGGTCTGGATCTGCCTGACATTTATGAAGCAAAACATATGTTGGTATTAATCAAATCATTAGAGTTTATTCAATTTGGAGGTATGGCTGAAATTTTGAAATTTCCAGGAATGTATCTATTATTGATATTGAGGAGAGATTTCAGTCTGATTCTTTCAGGATTTTACAAAGAGCGGTTCACAACATTGGGAAGTTGTGTGGTTCATCGCAACGCCATCATTGTTATTAGAGTACAACACAATACAACTGGAATCCGTGACTACATCTGAGAACGATTTATAGATGCCAGCCGGCAACTATATCATTTTTTCCTTTAGTCCTTATATGTAGCACACTCTGACACCCCCATTATTTTATTGTGAATAATGTTCTTCCCTGAGTATGTTGGTGCACTCCTCTAATCCCAACTCTCTGGGAGGCTAAGGTAGGAGGATCTCAAGTTTAATCCCACCCTGGGCAATGTAGCAAATTAGCAAGTCTGTGCCTCAAACTAAAAACATAAAAAGGGGCTAAAATGTAATTCAGATTAAAGGCACTGTTTCAGTACCCTGTACAGGAAAAAAAAAACCTTTTATTTAATCACTTATATTACAGTTGGAACATTATATAAGCAATATCTATAGACATGGTTTAGATTATTGTTATAGGACAATTATGAAATCCATTTTAGAATTATTAAAATTAAAAATTAGTCTCTGAATTTTATTTTGGAACAGTAAAAATGACAAAATCGTATTTGTGACAAGCAGCACTGGGTCCAAGAAGCCTGAAAACAACGGAGCTGAGCTGGAGTCCCTTCCCAAGGCAGGCTTACCCCTCGCGGCCTGATGGACAGGAGGAACATCCTGTATTTTGCAACTGATTTTAGAACTTGATTCAGTTCTAAAGTATTCCTTTTGTTTATGCGGCAACTAAATACAATTTTTAAGAAGATGCAAAGAAAATCTGTAGGTGCGTTTTCATTTTTTAAACAATAAGTAAAGCCATTGTCTCAATGTCTTACAATTCTCACATAAACTTATTCTCAACATCTCTCAGATTCTGAACCCAGAGATGATGGTGCTGTTGGAGATTCAGGCAGAAAGGCCATTTCAGGGGTCCATTAAAATATACCTTTGGGCCTGGGGTATAGCTTATATCTCAGCGACAGCACCTGCATGGCAAGCATGGGGCTGTAAGTTCCGTTCTCAGCACCGTCTCCCCAGTTCTCCATACCCGCCAAAAGTACTCTTCATAGCTGTTGCTCCTTTCTTAATTGTCCAGTGAGAAAGTCACTGGGTCCCCACTTATCCTCAACCTTATACAAAATAAGGAGAAAAAGACACTGCACTTTTAGTGCAATGAACATTGTGCGGATCGAGGTAGCAAGCGTAGTGAATCTTTGCCATCCAGGATCCTCCACTGTGGAGTCACAGCTGAAGCACATCACAGCGGTGCACCTATGCCCAAGGCACGGCAGCACATGTCTTACCAGCTAAATCCTGCAACGGACCTATACGTCCACTGACAGATGAATAAAGAAAAAGTGGTAACTGCACGTATGGGGGTACTACTGGCATATAAAGAAGGCTAAATTTGAGACATTTGTAGCAAATTAGACACATAGGGAAAATATAATGTACATGGAAATAAATCAGACACACCAGCTTCAATACTGTATGGTAGCTCTCATTGGAGTCAAGCCGAGTACAAACAAAGAGCAAAATAAAAGATTGATGGAAGGAAGCAGGGAGGTAGATCTCTGTAAACAGGAAGGGTCCAGAAAATTGAGAGCCAGGGATGGCGGGAGAGGTAAAGTGAAAAGATTGAGGCTGCGTCACATGCATGCCCCAGATAGCCACAATGGCTGATCCAAATGGATTCTAAACAGGAGCTAAAAAAACATTAACAATAAGAATGAGATGGGGGACAAGAGAGGGAGGGAGGCAAGTGGGAAAAAGAAAGGAAAATGAAAAAGCAGCAAGATATGCTGTGTAAATGTGCCCACTCCCTAAAATGAATGTAAACTTCGTGTGCAGCAAACGTGTACTAATAAATTTTTTTAACATGTAAATTGTCAGTAATAACATCGAAAAGAAAAACTCCATTCCTGGCCTGGGGGCATCACTCAGTGGTGCAGCGCTGGCCTAGGGCACTGAGGCCCTGGGTTTGGTGGTCAGCACTCAACAAATTGCACTCCTAGGTTGCGATGCTGGTTCCCGAGAAGGAGAGCGTCAGGCCCATCCCTTCCAAGCCATCAGCTTTTGGGTGTGAGGTCAGTGGGAGGAACATCTGTGATGTTGTCATCGCTTGCATTGGACAGATTTGCCCACTTAACACCAGTAAGAGGGGGCTGAGGGCAGAGACTCCCCTGGCTTTTGGGACTGGTATCAGTGTGGAACTCTCCAGTGATGGGGCTGCCTGGAAGCAGCATTTTGGAAGCAGCCACAAGTGAGAGTTCTACCTACAGGGGTACAGGGGGCAGGGGTGGCCCTGCTTTGCTAATGCCAAGAAACCTCAGCCTGCATTGGGGATCAGAGACAGGAGCTGCTGGAAAATGAGACCTCGTCTGGGAAACCCTAGTAGGGGAGGGGAGGGCTTGGCTGAGCTTTGCACTGCAATCAGAGCAAAGGAGAGGGGAGACAGCTCAGGAGGCAGATGGGGTGATGGGGTCACATTCAAGGTAGATAGTTTTGAACAGCAGGTAAGAGTATGCTGGAGATAATTCCTTGTTTTGTTTGAAAATTGCCAAACATTTTGGGGCATTAGCAGTAAATGGTACCTACCTTTCATTGGTAGTCTGGAGCAATGACCTTACAGAAGGCATGGCTTGGGTACACAGTTGTCGCCATTGGCTGCCTGACCAGTGGCTTTGGACAGATGAGGATTTTCAACTTATCTCTAATCAAAGAAGAAAGCAGCACTTGGCATTTAGGAAAAGCACTGTAGAGTCTCCCTTGTTACCATGAGAATAGTATCTTCAACATCCAGAGTAGGCACTCCCCAGGGTGCATAACTACCTTCCACCACTCTTTACACCTCTCAATTTCCTGCAAGTCTGCAGAACTTGAAGGCAGGAGGCCCGAGAAAGCCATCCAGCTAGCTCTCCACTGAGAAGCAGGTCTGCACACAAAGCACTCAATCACTACGGCCCAGCGGGATCATCTGCCTTGTGCCTTTCCAAATTTCATTGTTTTAATAGCATTGCGCTCGGCAGTGACTGGGTTCATTGTTGAACTGTACACACAAGGAAGATGGTCCATTTTAGATGATGTGTTTGCTATAGTTAAAAGTTGGGAGATTCAACTATGCAACAGAAGATTTTACAGACAAGAACTAGAAAGTTGGCAGAAAGAAGTTAAAATACAGAAAAGCAAAGAAAATATCACTTGGTGATATCTTTTAAAACCAGTCCTCCAATCAACGGTACATTCTAAGTACAGAGCAAGTCCACAATAAAGACTTTTACATCTGAATATATCCTTCACAGTGTTTTGGACTTCAAAGGCAAACAGCAAAGGTAACAAGAGGTAGGCAAAGGAAATGCCAGGAAAAGAAAAAGAATTATGCTAGTATCATTTTCTTTTCTAGAGTCAATGCCAGAAGACAGGGGTTTAGGGATAAGAGAGGTCTTTAGGTCCTAGATGTCACAGGGCTCTGGCCTCAGTAGCTTTCATGGTCTTCTCTAAAGCATCCTAAAGCATCCCACACTGCCCAAAGAGATCCCAGGTTTTCCTGTGTCTTTAAATGTCATCTACCTGACAATTTTGCCCCATGAATATTTTGTGCCTTATCCTTTTCTAGATGCTAGCATTGAATACGGAACTGCCACCTTGAAACCCTCACTTATGATCATAAGCAGCTTCAATTCAACTGAACTAGAGCAGAACACTCAATTTCCTCCCTTTAGGAGCTTGCCTCATTTCCATAATGGCACTTCCTTTCACCTCTGTGCTCAATCCAAATACCAAAAAGTGGTTCTCACTGCTCATTGTACCCATCAAGGTCCAATCAGGAGCTAGAAACTGCATGGTAATTTGAATACAGAAAGTGTAATATTATGCATGAATCATTAGGTGTAACAGGAGATTGGAGTAATAAAGAATTAGTTTCTAAGAAGGAAAGAGAACTCTAAAGAATACATGCATAAAGGATAGAGAGAGCAAACACTGACTAAGTTTGAATCACAGCAGGCAAAGAGAAATGAAATCTGGATGGGGTGCTCTAGGAAGCAGGGCTGAAATCCAAACCTTGTAAGACAGGGTGCAGCAGGAACCCTCAGGATGACAGAAGAGCTCATGACGGCACTGAGCTGATGAAACTGTCTGGAAAGCTACATGAGCTAGGACAATCTGTCCCAGGGAAGAAGCTGCATCCGGGACCATGCTGGAAATCTGTACACAGTCCTGATGCCTCGGAGAGCTGTCTCTGGGGCACAGAGGAAGTTTTCCTCAAGGAAGTGTTGTTCGTAGGGGACCGCAAAAGCTTGCTGGGAGAAGACACATAGCAGGACCAGGGAGAAAACCCCCTTCCTCCCTAGGATCTTCTCAGTGCCTGACAGTGAGGAAGCTTAGTTTAGCATCATTCTTGCTGGAAGGGAACAATGTACTTGTTTCACAATAGGGCAAGAGGCAGTGGTTTGGAACTAACAGGCAGCATTCAGACAACCCCTCTCTCTTTCATCCCTACATGAACTCTTCGAGCCCAGCCCCGATGACTACTTGGGGGATGAGATGAGGTACTGAGGGACACATGCATGCTAAGGCAGTGTGCTACCTCCGAGCTGCGCTCCAGCCCTGAAGACTACTTCTGAAACACATCTCATGCAATCACTTCTCTGCTGTCTACTTCCACTGCCGTCTTGGAATACCCCAGTAGCTTCCCTATGCCTGTTTCCACTTTGCCTGTGCTTGACTCAATCTCCCACCTAGAGAGCCATTCATCATCCTAAAGCATAAATCATGTGATGTTCATCTCCACTGGAAATTTCTCAATGGCTTTCCATCCCGGGCAGATTGAAACACAAACTGCAGGATCAAAACCCTTCTTCCTTTCACTCCATTTCTTTCTGGTCCTTTCTTTTTGCCTCTGGAGGTTCACATCTTCTGTGCCATCTGACGGACTGGGACCATTTTCTTTTGTGGCTGCTGACTTCAGGGCCTCCACATCTGTTCCAGTGCTGTCTCAGGAAAGACCGCTCTGAGGGCTGATTCTCTTCTACTATTCTAACTCCACATTTCCTACCTTTTAGGCTACATTATTATTTTCTTTTTTAGAGGGCTCTTTTTACTGTTAAGTAGTTATGATTTATTTTATTTTTTATTTTAAAGAGAATAAAAATAATAGATAAAATTGTAGAAGAGATGCAGAATTTCAAAAACAAGATGATAGGAATTCAACAATGGTTTTTATATTGCACATTGTTGTCTTCAAAGTAGTTGTTCAGATGATCAGATACAGGCATGTAAAAGTGGTCAAGGGCTGGCCAGATAGCTCAGCAGACTAAAGCACCTGCTAGGCAGAGCACAGTGGCTGGGGTTTGATCCCCGGCATGCAGTACCAGCCCCACCCCTAGGAGGCACACTGAGATGGCGATTGAGACTGGGTGTGGTGGTGTGCACCTGTAATCCCAGCGCTTCAGAGACTGAAAACAGGAGAATCACTAAGAGTCCAATCTATGTAGTGAGACCCTGTAGGCCTTGTACCAAACACATTAAAAAGTGGCCAAAATAAAATTTGAAGCATTAACTGTTCCCTTCAATAAACTAATAGAAACCAGTAGTACAATCATCCTGGCTGTCCTGTGTGTATACATATATTTTTCTCCTTCCTTCTATAGTTTGCATTATTCTTTAAGGCACTTGTCATTGGTCAAAATTGAATTTTTTTCTAGTTTTTGCCCCCTTTTCATATATATATATATATATATATGAATGAGTGAATGGGTGAAGGAATGAATTTCTATTTTTCAACAGAGAAATTCTGATTCCCGTCCTTGATGTGCTATTTAGTAGCATATAAGATTTTGTCCAGTTTCTAAATTTTTCAGAACCTCAAATTCCTCTTTTCTAAAATGATAGTTTAAAATATTCGATTCTCAGAAAGTTTCTGTGTGGGAACTTGCTATGTCAAATGCTACTAACTCCAGAAACATCAGAAGTGCTTGATAGGTTATGAACTTTTTTTTTTTTTTTTTAGAACTGGGAATTGAACTCAGACCCTTGCTCTTGCCAGGGAAGCACTTATTCCATTGAGCCATCTGCCCGGCCCCTGAACCAATTGTTAATGAAGTCTGAGCAGTGTCTCAAAAAAAGAAAATGAGATACATTGTTTATGAAGTCTTAGAGCTTGGGCAGGGGGCTTTAAAGAGGGGCCATTGAGGTGGACAACTAATTGCCATTGAGCAGAGTGAGGAGGTAATGTTGCTTTGGCAGACTTAGTACGGACAGAGTGTTGAAAGGAGTTTGAATGAAAGAGCAATAGCCCTGTTAATTAAAGGGCTGATTGTTCAGTCCTACACTGTCAGCACCCTCATGTATGTGGATTTTGTGTCCATGGATTCAACCAATTGTGGTGAGGGAATTAACATGTACATGCATCTGACATGTGCAGACTTTTTAAAATGCTACCTACATAGTACAACTATTTATACAGAATTTCTATTGAGTTAATTATTATAAGTAATTTGAAGTAAATTGGAGGATTGGATAGGTTATATGCAAATACACACCATTTTATATGAGCAATTTCAGTATCCTCAGATTTTGAAATTGGAAGGAGATCCTCAAACCAATTGTACAGATATCAAGGGACAACTGTATTCTACAAGCAACTATGTCAAACAGCAAGCTCTCAGTTTATTTCTACTTGTTCTAAGTATTGGTTAAAAAAAGACATAAACATAGCCAGTATAATTAAGTTTCTTTGGAAGGCAGTTTCTACTAGTACAATGTCTTTCTGTCTCTTTTGGAGGACATTATTCCTTCCAAGATGATAAATTACTTTCCTACAGAAATTCTGTAATTCTGATGGGTTGGTAATGACTAGATTTTTTTCCGCTGGTCCAGTACTGTACAAATCTGAAACTTTCCTCAGGCATTAGTAGTCTATGTTCTTGCTTTAATAATTTCAACAAAATTGTTGAGGGCATTTTAATTAGAAATAGTCTCTCTTGGCGAATTTGATTAAATTTTAAAATTAATAACATGTTGAGGAAAACAAAAAGTGCAATGGAGTAGAGAGTAGCGTTCATCGCTGGCAGGAAAACTGTAGGGAAAAGGCGTGTTCGAACCCACACAAGACCACACTCAAGTTAGCTGGCACAAAAGGAACAGTTTATTGGCGGCAACTAGCATATGTGGGGCTGCTGAGCAGACCTGAACAGCAGCGATGGCTGGGGAGGAAGGACTTTATAGAGCAATGAGCATGTGAGAATAGAGGAAGGGGAGTATAAAGTGTCCCTGGTTGGGCCAGGGTGTTCTGGGTGGGCAGGAATGGGGAATCATAAAGTGTCCATGGCTGGGCCAGGGAGTTCTGGGCACAAAGTACAGAGTCCTTAAAGCAAGCTGAAACAAAGCTATATGCATAAGCCGCTGGACAGAGACAGTCAAGGTTAAATCTTTGCAGAACAGCTGTGGTTGGCACATCCGGGAACATCAGAAATGGTGTGGGGTAAGGGGGCCCACAGCTGGGTGCCTTAACAATCGCTGATTAGGTTGTTGCATGAGAAGATGAGTTGGTGTTATGGGGCTTGTGATTGTATCACCTGCTCACAATGTCAAAAAATGTTCATCTTAAGGACTCATTACATAAAAAGGCACTGTCTGCCTAGATCCTCTGCTGAGAAGGATTGCAGTGCCTCTGAGTATGAGTAGGAGAGAGAGTTTTGGTTTGGGCAAGGAAGGCTAAGTGTTAGCTTGTACGTAGTATATTTATTGGTCTTAAGCTAAATATTCTTCTGGTCATTATAGTGTCTAGAAAGAGGAGTTTGTATTATAAGGAAATAAATTAAATTGAGAGGATACAAGTGATTTTAAAATATTAATATATCTCCAGCCTATTAGGTCATTAAACCACAGAAAATTAAGAAGCTGACTTACAAATGGCATGATTGTTCATTGGAAAATGTCTTTCTAGAGCTCACATATCTGCAGGCAGATGTTATCTCTGCCACTGCCTCCTTGTTGGCTCTTGGTCAGACCCTTAACATTTCTAGACTTGAAGTTCTTTATCTATGAAAGTCTGACCCTACATACCATTCCTAGGCATGTGGATAAGGAAGAGGTATGGAAGTGTAGGGAACAGGAAGAGATAGGATCCAAAGTTTGGCCTTCATGTGACCTTGCACTTGCCAAATTCTTCTTCATCACCTCTCACAATACAGTGCAGAAGCAACATCTTCACGCAACTCGGAACAGGAACTGTCTTAGTGGATGTGCGAACAGAGAAATAGCTAATGGGTACTATGCACTCTCTATGCCTCAAATGCTATGCAAAGGAATGATGGTATTTTTCCAAAAGCACTATGACTTAGGAGCTTTTTATAGGTGAAGAGAGTGAGGGAGCATTATATATTAAGTATCTTGCCTGTGGCCACAGAGCTACTAAATGGAGCATGGAGCACAGATCTAGAACCAGCAGACATGAGTCTGGAGACAGCATTCCAATTCTGACAGTTCATTGCCAGGGACTCTATGTGATATTGTTTCTTATATGCTCCATGCTTAGTTTTTTTGTTTTATTTTTTAAAATTTTATTTTACTTTATTTTGAAGAGTAAAAACAAAAGGAAAACAAATAGCAGAAACAAGACAACGTACAACAACACATATGTTACAGATTTTCAAAACAAGAATAGCTAATTAACAGTGGTTGTTCTATTATCTATTTTTATCGTCAACACTGTTGCTCAGATTGACAGGTAAAATTATGCAAGACTGGACAAATAATTTGAATATTACCACTTGCTTTAAGAAATCTTAACTTTTTTCTTGTCTTCCTTTTTTTGGGCATTTTTCTTTACTTTGAAATTATTTTAATGAGAGTATAATAGCAATAATTGATAAGACATTAGAAATGGTACACATGGGGTGGGTGAGATAGCTCAGTGGTCTAAAGCATCTGCTTAGGCAAGCTTAGGCAGCCTCAGGGGACCATGGCTCAATCCCTGGCACCACATGCTGCACCAACCCCATGCTCAGGCTGGTGGAGCAAGCAAAA